>SMLS01072806.1:0-70972 GCA_004785975.1 Popillia japonica
TTCGCGCGTAATTATGGCGGAAAATTTGGAGGATCCGATTTGCAGTGGCATACAATCTTTAAAAACAATTCGTGTTTCTTCACTGACATTAGAAGAAAAAAAAATCAAGTGCTGGTCGTCCAAACCCGAATTTATCGATCACGCATGTAACAAAATGTAAAACACGGGATTATAAAAGAACCTTTAAGATAGACACTTATGAAAAAGCCGACTGGTTATGTGGTTGTCAAATCAGTAACAGTCTTTATTGTTTTCCGTGTTTGTTATTTGCTGGTGATGTTCAATCAGAATGGACCAAATCCGGTGTCAAGGATTTAATCCATTTCAAAGAAAAAATTAAAAAACATCGAAGTTCCATGGCACACCTCTCTGCTAAATTAGGTTTTAATTTATTAGGTAAACATGATATTCGACAACAATTAAACAGTGCGTACCGACTGAATATCGAGAAACATAATGAGCAATAAGTAAAAATGAACAGATACATTTTATCGAAAATTAGAAATTGTATTAAATTTTGTGGTGCTTTCGAATTAGCATTACGTGGCCATTACGAAGGAAATGATTCGATAAATCCTGGTATATTTAAAGGTCTTATCAATTTTTCGGCGGAATTAGATTTAGCACCCAGGGATCATTTGGATCAATCCACAGTATTTAAAGGAACATCCAAAGACATTCAAATTGAATTATTGAACTGTATGCTTTCTGTGTGTTATACACACATTAAGAAAGAAATTGCTGCCTCAAAATTCGTGTCCGTGATAAGTGATGAAACAAGTGAAATATCAAACATTTTTCAAATGGTTATAGTTTTCCATTATACTTTAGCAAACGGTACCTCTGTTGAAAGATTTTGGGATTTTTTGAAACCTTCTGATCATGATGCTATTGAGTTAGCTGGCTGTATTGAAAACGTTTTAAATTCTGTTTTAAAAAAATCTGATCAGTTAATTTCGCAAAGCTATGACGGCGCAAGTGTTTTGAGTGGCGTCCACGGTGGTGTGCAAAAACTTATCAAAGATAAATTCCAGTATGCGTATTCACTGTTACGCACACCAAATAAATTTAATAATGTCACAAGCAACGAGTATAAATACAAATGTTTGCATCTTTTTTTCCGATCTGAGTGATATTGCGAATTTCTTCTCCAATTCTCCACAACGAATTTCTGTATTAGTTGAGGTCGTTGGAAGTAGAGTTCGAAATGCATCTGCTACAAGATGGAATTTTAAAATTAGAACTGTTAACACTGTTTATGAAAACAGAGAAGCCCTTATCGAGTGTATGGAGAAAATACAATCAACGTCCAGACAATCGTATACCACCACAAAAGCTGGTGCCGTTTTAAGATTATTGAATGACCCCAAGTTCGTTTTTTAGCTGGCAGTTTTTCATCGTTTAATGCCTCATATTGATATTGTATATTCTCAGCTGCAAAAAAGAACTGCTGATTCTGTGACCATAAAAAATGTATTGCAGAGCTTGAAAAAAACATTCAGAAAGAAAGGGAAAATATACACACTACCAGAGACTCCGAACTAGACGACATTGATGTGAGTCACTCTAGGAAAAGAAGGAAGGCAAATGAAAGAACCTCTTATGTTTCCACGACTGTTCAAGCTAAAGAAGTGTGCGACACCATAATATCAGAATTAAAAAGAAGGTTTTCGTTTACAGGTCATTTGGAAGTGGCTAATTTGTTTTCGGTTGAGAATTTTGAAGTATATTCGTCGAATTTTCCCATCCAACATTTAGATTCGGCAATTTCCGCCTTTCCATTTTCAGACAGAAACAAACTCAAGACAGAGTTGGAAGTAATTTACAGAAGAACAGATTTTAGAGAGGTCGCCGGAGCAGTCCATCTACTTAAGTTTTTGATAGAAAATAATTTGCAAGAAGACTTCTCAGAGACCTTTCTTGTGCTACTCGCAATTGTAACCATGCCCATGACAACTGCAGGAGCAGAACGTTGTTTCTCCACTTTGAAGCGCATTAAAACTTTTTTGAGAAGTACTATGGGCCAGGATAGGTTAACTGCTCTCGCAATGTTGTCTATTGAGAAACAAATGATTCAAGATTTTTCACACTTTAATGGATTGGTTATTGAAGAATTCACATCGAGAAACAACAGGCGACTTGAATTCCAATACAAAACGTGTGTGTGAAAATTAGTACTAAGTGTTTGTGTTAGTTAGTAAGTTGTCGGTTACCTTATTAGTTAGACAATAAAAGCAACAACACGTGAAACTTGATCAAGAAGATGTGCTGTCTGGTACAAACTAGGTAGGATTTGTCAAACAATTTCTAGTTTGTCATTTTTGTTCGATTATATTGTGACTGTTCTGTACAAAAACAAGAACTAACAATTTCGGATTTTCGCCGCCTCCTCCTTTAGTGTAGAACCACTAGATATTTTCTGTAGGTATGAGTGGGTGGTTCGTCGAGAGCTACATTTAGGAATTTTTTTCTCGATTGTCACATTCAGCACCAAATAATGAGGACGAATGTTTTCGCCTCTAGTGTGCTTGACACGTCGAGTTACCGTGACTTTCTGGTACCCCCCAAATACCTCTTATTCCTGAAGAAGCCGCTTGTATTAGTGGCGAAACGTCGAATTTTTTTATTGTATATCGTGTGTATAACACGGTCAACACCCGGAAACCCTCATAATGGAGACTCGGGCAGTGTAAGCCTTCGATATCATTTAGCCAATAATAATATTTACGTTCGGTATCTATTATTGTTAATTGTTAATATTTATTGACGGCATACGAATTTTATTACGCCTGGGTTAGTTTTTCTTGATTTCCGGTAAAAATACTAAAAAGAACAACTATGTGCATTGGACATATAACAGAATTAGGCTAATTTTTTTCAATACCAAGCTTATAAATAGGTTTTTTGTGTATACAGGATATTCTAGGAGCTCTATGACGAATTTTAGTAAATGATAACTTAACTAATTGTTGCCAAACATTTTTTAGTTCGATTCGTTTTTGTATACATGTTGATATTCCAATGGAAATCTCGGGCAAATAACTCTATAATCTTTCAGGCAGTAGTATGATTGCACGCTCATCAAATTTTTGTTCCATTCTGGCAAAATAAAGTGATCCAGATGATTTCAATTTTAATAATTGTTCAAAATAAGTAGTTTTAGTAATATCATAGCTACTATCCGCCAAAATTTGTCATAGAACTTGAAGATTAACCAGTATAAGTTGGTACAAGTTTAAAGTTACCAAAGGTAAGGTAAAGTACATATGTACATGATCTGAAATGATTATTTTAGGACCTCGAAAGTAAAATTTTATATTTTTTTTATTTTAAAAGTGCATGTTTTGTTTCCTCTTTATTATTTATTTTAACCATTAATTAGCGCTATTTTGCTTAACATGTTAATATTAACAAACAAAATCCTTTTATTTTCTATAAGCATATTTAATCGCATTACAGAGTTCAACATCAAGCAATTCACCATTCAGGGAACGATTAGGCAGCAATAGACTACCAGACCGTCCAAGGCCAAGGTTGGCAATTAAGATAAATTAGAACACACACTTTTTACGATATTTATGATGTCTTTGCAGCTTGGGTTGCTGTTCTATTACGAAGCATGTGTATTATACTCCATTAAATCCTCATCCATCCTTTCATGACTCATATATGATTTACACAGAAATAATTTGTAGATTTTAGATGATTTTTTTTTATACTAATAACAATTAATACGTAATCTTATTTTGTTTTTTGCAATTTGTTTTCGTATGTCTTTTATATAGAGTTTCGTTTAGTCTTCATCAACTCGCTTGCTTTTTACAGAATACCTCGTCACGCTCAACAGAGCGATTTATTGCACCCGCTCTTAGGTTGGTATTACTGTATGTGTGTTTACGTAGTTTTTTTGTTAAACTTGTAGTGTGTGTACATATGTATATTTAATGTAGTATATGTTAGTTTGGTTCAGGTACAGTAATTTCAGAAATTTTGTTTTTTTATATATACAGGGTGTTGCACTTAAGATGCCTCGAACGGTAGGCCCTTTATCATACAATATATCGGAAAAAAGTGTATGAGCAAAATTGTCCATAATTACAGTCGCCATCCCCCTAAAATATTTTTAGCCACCAGTGGCGTGTCATGTTCCAGTGGCGTATCAAACTTATGTTTTTTTTTAATGGAACAATATATATTTTGTGGTAGATTCGGAAAGCCCTCTAAGGATGGGGGAGGGGTGTAACGCCATACCTTAACTTTAGCGGTTTCGGTGTTATAACGACTGGTCCTTTTTCGCAGTTAGCCCGTACTTCGAAGTTTTTTTTTTTTTTTTTACAGGAACTAAATTATACCAGCGTTTTGATTTCTAATTTTGGGATAGACTAAGACCTCTTCAACCTACATTTTTTTTAAGTGATTTATGGAAAGATAATTTTTGATTGGGCAAATTCTCATTTCTAAAATATAATATGGAAACCATATATAGTCTGTTGACGATAGCAGACGAGGCATGTCATAACCAGTAAAAATAGCTACCTATTTAAAACGAAATACCCAAAAATAACTTCTTCTCACTATCGAAGATATAGGTAGAGGTTTTTTATATGCAAAGCAAAGGTGCCTGTCTTGTACGATGTTGCCATCTCGTGAGTATGAATTTAACTGTTAACGCGAATAGCATCTCAATGAGCTGTGATGACTTAATACATAACCTATTATATTATAGAGAAAAGATTTGGCAATAACGCGTACTGCCATTATGACGTGCATTGATGATGTGCCTCGTCTGTTATCGTAAACAGACTATCGCCGAAATTCCAGTAGTTTCTGCTATACACCGATGTACTTTTTTTAATATGATTTACGTTTTATGTATTAGAAATGACGATTTGCAAAGCCCAATCAAAAACGATCATCTTTTCATAAATCACATGAAAAAAAATTATGTGTAGGTAGAAGTGGTCTTAAGCCTGTTTAACACGACGTTAAATTTGCGCAAAAATTAAAGAGAAAGCATATTTACGAATAAGTTTTCTTTACTTACACATGTGTATTAAAGAGTAGTTGGTGTTTACAGCTTGATATATTCAAACGAAAATTTGACGTATTTAGTTGTCTTTGAGGTTATTACTTTGAGATTACACAAGAATATGAAGAGTTAGAAGTTATGAGAGGTTATGTTTGTTGATGTTTGTATCTGTTGATATCTACATCAATCGAAAAATGTGCGCCGATTTATGCATTTAGGTTCGAAATAATTTACGAAAAAAATTAGTATCAAATTTCTTTACATAATTTTCTGTTTGCAACATGTCAAATCATATATTCCTACATATTCTCTTTAATTTTTGCGTAAATTTAACGTCGTTTCAAACAGTCTTTAAGTCTATCCCTAAATTCGAAACCGAAACGCCAAAAAAAAATTAAAGTACCTACGGTTTTTTTTTAATACTTAATTCGACGTTTCCGCACAAATTTTTGCATTTTCTGTCGTTTTTAGATCCAAGGATGCGTTATACGTTATATTAATGTCCTGTAAAAGGCAGCACTTTACACAAAACTAACCTAAAAATAATGTTGCTTTTATTATTTTTTTCTCGCAAAAATAGGTGCGTCTGCGCTAAAATTTTTGCATTTTCTGTCGTTTTAGGACCCAAGAATACGTTATACCTACCAAAATTTATAAAAATCGGAGTTACGCCGCTATTCTTCAATTTAAGTATTCTTCGAGGGCTCTCCGAACCTGCCACAAAATGTATAAATATTGTTCTGTTTAAAAAAAACATAGATTTGATACGCCGCTGGAATCACTAAAAATATTTTAAGGGGATGGTGATTGTAATTATGGCCAATTTTGCTCTTTGTTTTCGATATATTGATATACACTAGAAACAACATTTCTGAAAATACCACGAAATACAGATTTCACTTAATATAAGATTACATCACAATTTTAATTATAAAATTCTGCAGAATCGGGATAAACAAAACTAATTCTCATAGAACTAAATCAAGCACAAATCGTACACTATGGGCGGTGCAGCACTATATTTTAAAAAGCTTTTATAACCACCTTGTTTTCAAGCTTATCACGATAGTATGAATGAATTTCTTCTTCTCTCTTTACCAGTTTAGTTTGGTTCGTAATTTTTGCATGAAAATTTTGCTGAAAATAAGGTGTTTATTTTCTACATAATTTACATCTATTATAGACTGACACAGCCGATTGCTATCAACTATTTAAATTACTAATTATTACATTATTGATGTCTTTATGATTTTAGAGCCCTCAATTACAGCCATTTTTTTTTCTTCATGTTTTTACAGATCTGGTTCAAAAGTTATGGAGAAAGGACGTGCGTCTCCTGCAATTGAAATATTGCAGCAGCATTTAAATGATGCTCAATCTCAAGAGAGTGGAAACGATGACAAGTAACTATTAAACGACATTGCTCAATAGAATTACGAGATATTTATTATTTTGTTTCAAAAAAATTCATAACACAATAATGCAATAATTTCATTAAATACATACATCTCGTAATATATCATAGATAGGAATAGATAAGAATGATTTTTTTGTAGTATTATCTCTGATCCTCTATTACGTCCGAATGCCTCTTCTACAGAAATTTTGGAAGCAATGAAACAGCCTATTAATGGTTTAGGACTGTTGCCCACCCATCAGAGTTTACCACAGTATACTTTTATTTCTTCAGATGCTATTAATTGGTTGATTACGCACATGGAAGGTGTTACAACAACTGAAAAAGCAATTAAAGTAAATAGTCGGATTTAAAATAGCAACACCAATATATTTTATTCTTCTCTTGTATTTTCTAGATCTTTACTACAATGCAAAGAGATAAACTTATTTGCCATGCTTCAGGAGATATCACAAAACCATTCGTGCAAGGATTCTTTTTGTATTACATCGTTTATCAAAGTAAGTTGAGTTATAGTAGTAGTGTTAGTGTTCTCGTCCCTTTGTCCCAGAAAAGATACACATCAAGAAAGAACATAAAATGTGTCACTCACAATAAGCAAACAAATTATTATGGAAATTGCAGAGTGAATGCCCGGATAATGACGGGGCTTCGACGAATAATTAAAAAACTAATAAGGGCCCAGAAACGAACCCTGAAGTATTCTAGTACAGCGAATACAAATTTGACAGATAATCATTTGTCGTTTTTCAACGGTTAATAGCGGTACATCTTAGGAAGATGGTTTTTTCTAATGGTAGTGGCTGTAGAAAAAATACAATTCATTTGTCGAGCGAAAAAAGTACTGCATAAGTAGATAGATAGAGAGAGAGAGAGAGAGAGAAATCTATATAGTAAGACAGAGAGAGGGAAAAAGAAACCTATTTTTGCATTATCTTTGGAAATAAACTAATCAGGTCAAACTCTTCTTTCTTTCTTTTCGAGTCCGAATCGTTCATTCAAAGTCTTCCAGCCCAATAGCGTTTTCTCTGGCAATCCACATACGATGGAACACGTTGCAGGGTACAGAATGCATATCCTATATCTCCCCACACTAGCATAGGCATTGTTGGTCCTCCTGGGAGCCCATTTAAGTTTGGTTGTTTTTACTGGGGCGACTCCAGTTCTTATTCTGTGCAGGGTTTTCCAGTCCAAGTTGAATCTTGCTCGAGGGAGTTCCTTTAGGGGGGAACGTGCTGGGGGGCTCTAAGAAGGCGTAATGAAGAAAGCTTTTCCGCGACTTCAGTCTTCTCTCTGATTGTACTCTTCCATATAGGACATGGCGTTTATCAAATGTTTGTTTGCACTTTTCCACATGCTCATTGCATATGACATCAACGTGTTTTGAATGTATGGATCTACACCAAACAGGACTTGCATATTTTCCTGACGACCTATGGTTTTGCTTGTTCCTGGTATTAAAGCAATATTTTTTGTAGAAGAGCGTCCTATCCAAACTAACTTCCAGATATTTTGGTGTGTCAGCGTCTTGTAGTACTTCCCCTCCCTCAGGATCCTGAGTTTTCATTGTGCATTGTGTGTGTACTAATTCGATATAATTTCGAGTGCAGTTTCCACTCTTGTTTCTGTATTTTAGAAATTTCTGTCTGAGAGTAACAGTAATGTCACTTTCTTGAAAACATGGGTTTCAAAGGTAACTCCCGCAGGGAAATACGTTGTGTCGCATACGTGAGTGAAATTGTGACTAAAATGACGTTTGTTGACAAACAAAAATCTAACCTACAAAGCTGTTCTATTCTGTTGTTAGCAGCGTTACTGGCACAGATCACACTGATGCGATCTGTGCTGATAGTTCCAAAAAAGCCACCGAAACGCTTGCACGTATTTCCCTGCACTGACAGACAAAAGATCAAACGTGCCGACAGTAAGTGCAACTACTCGATAACGTATACAGGTTGTTCGAAGTTAAGTGCGCACCATTGCTAACTTCGTTATTATTGGAGCTACGAAGTTGGTTAAATTAGCAAACTAGTAGTATTTTTCCTGCTGAATACAATGGCAACAACAGAAAAATAATTGAATGTCAACTCTTCTAGATATTCAAGAAAATATTTTTTTTTTAATGGAACACCCTGTATAACTTCTTAATTTTTAATTTTTTTGTAATGCTGTATTAAAACTTTTTTGTTCACCATTAAATTTTTTATCAAACTGCAATAAAATATACAGGGTGTTCCATTAAAAAAATATTATTTTCTTGGATATCTAAAAGAGTTTACATTCTATTATTTTTCTGTTGTTACCATTGTAATCAGCAGGAAAAATACTACTAGTTTGCTAATTTATCCGACTTCGTAGCTCCAATAATAACGAAGTTAGCAATGGTGCGCACTTAACTTAGAACAACCTGTATACTGTGTTAATGACAAGCTCACAGGCATATATAAAATGTCTAGCGTCTTCAGTTATTGGTTGAACCTTAGCATAAATATTAAAGAGTATTGGACTCCTTTCGCTTCCCTGAGGTAGTCCACTTTTTTGGCTCCTTGTTTTGGTTTTCTACATAGAACCTTCTATTATGCGAAAATTACCCCACAACATGCGTTAGGTGCATTTCAAAACCTTAAATCTTGGTATGGAACTGCCATATGTACTTCCGGGTGCCGTGCTGTATCGGAGATATATACTTTGTGGTACTCCAAGCCAATCTAACGATTTCTACAATCGATGATATGATCCTAAACCATTAGAAAAGAGCTAACTATAGAATTAATATAATAAAATATAAATCTAAAAAAAATATGTATTCTAATTAGTAAAATTTTGCTTTCTAGATGATAAAGAGCGCATACAACAATGTTGCGATCTCACCGCATTTCAGAACGATTGGATGGAAGTGGAAGTTAAAGAACCATTAAACTGTAGCACATCCACCTCCCCATCCGTACCTAACAACGCTAACACCGACCCAGAGGAGGGAGTACCACATTTCCTCAGAGACGAAATTAATCCTTATTCGCAAGTAGACGAATGCAAGTTTTTTCATTTTTTAATTTACCTAAATAAATAATTAAATCGAAATTGTAATTGCAGTCTCTGAAAGCACATTTAGACGCATGCTATTCGATATCGATAGTACAAATAAGAGCGATAGAGTTGAATGGGGCCACGTACGCTATCAAACGACATTTAGACCGGATCAGGCTTACGAATTAGTGGTTGAGTGGTTGGTTGCATCAGGATCTATTGTTTCAGAATTGGTAAATGGATGTGCACCTCTTATTTAAAAGAAATTTATAATTTTTATTTGCAGTTACATCAATGGGCTCGAAAAGTACAGGCGTACGGTTTGCAAATGGTACCGATTCCTAATGACCCACTGGCTCTACCATATTCGGATAAATCAGATCCGTTACGCGGACCTATATTTGTACCTTTAAATATAGATTGTTTAGATCCTAATAGTATATTATTTAAAGGTAATCCTAGCTCGAATAAGTTGGGCGGCAATAATATTTACTTTTATTTTAGAATTTCGCGGTGATACTTACACAGAACGGCTATTCCTACTACAAGAGGCTATACTTTATAGATTTGGTTTTATACCATGTTTAACGGAAGCACCCAGTAAAGAAGCTACTTCACAAGAGTATCAGTACATTCATTGTACTGGTACTGTTTTTATACTAATTTCTAGTCCGATATCTAAGAGTCGCAATAAATATTTCTCCGAATATCATAAGCAGCCCGGCTCAAAATATACACACCACGCTGATATAGTTCCTAGTCCGCATGAAGCTTACATTACCAGACATGTTAGTGGGAAAAATAAGAATAATTATGATAAGACGAGAAAGGTAAGTAGCAGATTATGCTGTGGACTTATTTTTATACCGATTTTGTTTCAGATGGGATTTTTGTGGTCTTGGAATTACATGATAAGTAAAAGATGGCGTACAAATCAAGTAGATACGAATTTCCAACTGAAATTGTTGAAAGATTTCAGAGAATTCTGTTCGAATGTCGATAATCGCTTAAAAATATTCTGGAATGAGAGTTGGGAACTTAAAAATAATATCAATACTAAGAATCTATTTCGTAACGATTAGTAAATATTCATATTCGACAACATACACAAAACTACATGTATCGAAATAAAAAATATTTTTTAAATGAAATTCTGTTCTTAATGTTATTTTTTTAATCACCTGCACTATTAAAAAAAGAAGCATAACATAATCGTATTAGTAATAGTGATAGTGAACTAGTTGCATAACAAAATACAAGACTAAGTACAATTACAATTTTTTAAATTAATTTTTAATGCACATATTTGTATTATTTTACTGCAGTATATGACCGCTATAAACGTTGTGTTGTTTAGAAAAAGCAATACTTAGTTACTGTATTGTATATAATCGAATAAAAAGAAATATGTTGATTATTTCTGATAATGTGATTTCAAGGTCTGCGGGCTTGTATAATACAGGTAAATTCCGGTAACTCCAAACATGACAACTTGTAAATTATATAATATAAAACATCCCCTCTACAATAGATTTACAAAACAGCAATAAATTCATGCCTAAACCTGACTTATACGCTAACCCATGTTAAAAACGGCCGACTTTGTAGAAGATTTTAGATTCATTCATTAGATTCTCGTTGTATGAAATACTATAGCAGTCAAAATAGACATAAAAATAGGGTAAGCTTGCAGAAATTACGATACAGCTGAAAATTGGTGGAGGTGTTCACTTCATTATTACAAATGAAATGTCAGAAGTCCCCATCGATCCCACATCTGCTAAAAAAAGTTATTCAAGGTCAAAGGTCGAAAATTGCGGTTTTTCGCCTTTTTCTCGCAAACGGCGAGAGTTATAGTAAAAATAGCTTACACAAAAGTTGTAGATTATTAAATTCTCTATAAAAATTGTCTCTATGCTTTTTTTTCTACAAATCATCATTTCAGAGATATCGCAATTTCAAACATCGAAAATACTCATATTTACTCTTATGCGGCTTGTAGTGCTTCGTCGGCTGTTCCGCATGAGTAAAATATGAAAGTATTTATAATTTGTTGCATCGTAATTTATGCAAGCTGAAATGCTATTTTGACTGGGCTAATATAATTGTTAATATTGTGCACAATATGATAAACAAATGCACTGGCAGTAATCAAACTCGAGCCACCAGCGTGGCAGGCGTAGATCTTATCCTCTGTGCTACGAACTCTTGGTTGTTGACAAACTATCAATATCGATATAAAGGAATGAACGCCGTAAACAACGTTAATTTTCTCAGTAACTAGGGCGCGTTAGGATAAAAGCTCCGTACCTGGCTACTGAGGGAAGGTTTCTCTCTAACATTGTTGACATTAATTAAAATCCGTGTCGGACAATCTTGCCGTTCCCCTTATCAGTTCAAGTTTGATTCAAACTGTATATCAATACCTACTAAACTATGAACTGAAAAACAAAATCTTTCCAAAAACTAAAACTCAAAAATCGGTTTAACTTAAGCCGAGTAATAATGTACTAAGCTCAAGAGTCAATTTCGGGCTCAAATCAAATATAACCTTAAAAAACTTGTAGAGCAAATTAATAAAATACAAGCAATAATGAATTTTTTGGAAGCATCTGATGCTGAAGACATTATTAATTTTATCGAAGTTGTGGGTGTTTGCAGTTACCGGAATTTACCTGTTTTTGAGATAAAATAGCCGTAACATTGCAATAATTAGCGTATAAATATTTAGAATATTTTTTATTCGTTCCAGAAAATACTTACACTTTTAACATTTAATAACAACCAATAGCAACTGTAATAACTTCCTTTAGTCTACGGACATGGACAAAATGATTGTATATCTTCTTATATTTATTTGCTGTATTTCATTCAAAATTACTATTTCAAATTAATAAGCAGTTTTAATTGCATAATTTTGAGACCTTTGAAACCAGCAGAATGAAAAAAACGCTTTTCTCTATAATTTAGTTATTTCAAAATACGCGCGGTGCACTTTCGTTGAAATCAGTTGAAATGGCCTTCCTGCAATCGTAAACATGACGAAAACAAAATACCCTCTTTAAAATTTATTTGCAATTGAATTTATGTATTGAACAGTGTTTAATACTAAATATTATACGTAATCGACAACTAGGCTGTGTTGTATAATAAAATAAATTTAAAATTTTTATTACAAAATGTCTTCCCCAGTAGATCGATAACACCAAATATTACTGGCTAATTTATTTTGACAATTTAAAATTGACATAACCTATATTTTAGAGCTACAAATTGTGTAACACTTGAATAATGTCAGGGGCCATCAAAAAGACAACCGGTTTAACGGGATTAGCCGTAGCAATTAATCCTCATCATACGTTGGGGGTGCTATACGGCAAAATCCTACGTGTTTTGCAGAAAATGCCTGAGGATGCTGCATATAGGAGGTACACCGAACAGATAATTAAGGAGAGGGCTGATGTTTTAAGTGCAACCTCAGACGTTGAACAAGTAGAAAAGAAAATCAATTGCGGACAAGTGGAGGAATTAATAGTACAAGCTGAAAATGAGCTTTTACTCTCCCGAAAAATGCTATCCTGGAAGCCATGGGAGCCGCTTATGAAACAAGCCCCTGCAAGTCAATGGGTTTGGCCTCCAGCGAAATAAAGTTGATACTTATTAGCTCTTGAAGCAATTTTATAGTTGTTTTGTTAAATTATATTGATACTTCTGTATTGTATGTCCTTGTACATAAATAAATGATTATAGCTGTATACATCTTGTTATGCTTCATTTAATATTCTCTCGATGGTTTACGTTGAATAAATTAAGAGTTACGTGAGAATAATTGAGTCAAACAGATAAATAGAGATGCGAATTACGTTGCTCCTTAAATCGAATAAAATTGAAGTACAAAAATGTCAAACGAACATTTTGTATATATTTGCGCCATCTGGATTCACTTTTGGTAACTGCCAGACCGGAAACCGGACAGGGGTTCGAGGCTATCGAATAGGTTTCTTGGATACATTTCCTTTGTTTTGCACAGAATATGGCTGCCATATTTAGATTAGATGTATGTTTTCGAATGTATAATAGAATTTCAGTAAAATATATGGTGTTATTATAGCCGAAGTTCTCGAAATCAGTGAAAATAACACGTAGTCAGTGATAGCTTTATTATGGACAACTTAAATTTTAGTGCACTGCTGTTTTTTCGTAAAAAATGCTTATGTTTACATCGGTGACTGAAAAGTTCAGTTTGAATTCTGTCATTTCGAGGTAAGTTTTTGATATATTTCATATTATCGCGAGGTTTTACACTAGTTTTTCGATTCCTTATAGTATCTCTACGGTGTTCTATTTTTCCTCCGATTTTTGTTATTAATTCGAACCGTATAGACGCATTTGTACAGCGTCCCTTATATTTTTATCGTTCTATTTTAAAAGTATATCTAAAGCGGTCGTATTATTAACGCGTAAACGTTCAGGATTGCTATTCAATACGTTTATTAAATAATATGGTAAATAGTTGCAGTATATGAGATAATCTTGGCAGTCGAAATAGGAAGAAAATGACAGAGATATGTGTATAGATCACGAAATTACTATAAGCTACATTCTTTATACTTTCTAAAAATAGTCAATATTTATATTTGAGTTTTCAAGTCGGGATCGTGACCGGATCGTTAAAAAATGAAAAAAATGTCCAATACATATCACAAACGTGAATTGATTTTGTTGGTACAATAGTGCTGTATTATGTTGTATATTATTTTGTTAAATTGTTCGTCGCGGTCATTTGAATTGATTACCACGAACGCTATATTTGCAGGATGAGTAGTAGCACTGTCCCATTATTCGCGATGTAGTATAAATGTATACTGCTGTGTCTAACTATTATCCAATCCGATGTTTATACCTCCAATTTAATCGGAATATTTTTTTTCTGTTTGATCAGAGATAAGAATCATTTCGGTTTGGTTAGAAAGACGCCGGAATCATTATGTTACGAATTAATTGAACGGCGTCATCGCGCGTAATTAATTTCAATTAGACTCTTCTTGAATATGTCGCGGAATTCTGTCATATATGGACTGATCCGTAGCATTTGCAGATTTTTTTTCCGTTCGAAAATTATGCAAATCCGTCCGGGTATACAAATATCGTACATATGTGTACGTATCACGCCCACATAATAAAAAACAATCGATAACATCACACGCTATGCGGTGCTGCGGATGGTGTCTCAATTGTGCTCCTTTCACGGGCCTCTATTGAGGCGCCTGCGCGACCTCGGCCGCTTCAACATGCTCCTGCTGCTGTTGAATATCATCCGCGAGCTATGAATCCCGCGAGATGTAAATAAATAATCTTTACGATCGTTTTACTTGTTTTTTTTTCTTTCCGTTTCATTTACACGATTTAATTTTTACCTCTTTATATCATAGCGGAAGAGGGTTATTTTTGTTTTGCGGAATACACACTAGGCGCACAAGAATGTCCAAAAACTACAAAATGGTGTCATTTCTGTGTATGCGTAAAAAAATTTTACTACTTCCAGAAGCACTGACTGACTGACTGACCTGGAGGCCCAAAAAGAACAGTGTGCGGGCGGGGAAGGGAAATTATCCCCTAGAAATGGATGTTTCGATGAAGAGAATTTTACAGACATGAGTGTTTGTTTAGGTATGGTTATGTTTATGTTTACGTTAAGCGTTCTACATTTACGGAAGTTAGTCCTGTTGTAAAATATAACAGTCCTATTCCTTTTAGTATTATTTCTTCAAAAAAAAATTTATTGACTTTTATTTCTAATGCCATGTCAAATTCTGAAGCTAAACGTAGTTGATGCTCTATTCTAAATTACCGTATACAGAAGATTGCATTACGTTTAAAATTATAATCTATTGTAGCTGCAATGCGATGAATATGGATTGGAAAAAGTATAATTTATAAAGAAGCAACCCCAGGATCGTCAAAGCTATTCGCCAAACTGGAAAACTATTAGACTGGCATTGAATTCGGCTACAATACGATTGACAAGTTTGCCACTTTTAAAAGTGTGAAATATTAAATTTGGGATGATCGAATTAACCTGATTGAAATGTAAGACTAACTATCGGAAATAAGTTTGAGATTAACAAATCTTTATATCAAACGTGTCGTAAAATTAAGATTTTCTAGATCATTGTAGTTAAGTAGCTAATCTGTCTAATGTGTATCACATTTTATTATGAGTCCGATTACATTTTCAGCGTAATTTATCTTAAAACATCTGAATCGATTTAGGTTTGGTGTACAGTAGCCGTTTCAGATTAGATGCATGCTTTTCCCCAAATTCTGTTATATTATTTAGAAAAAGCATTCTACAACACGTACAATTACTTATAACAAGCACATTTTTATTATTTATTCGATTATTACGGCATAATTGCAAAAGATCTCTAATCAATTTAAATTAGGGCAAAACCTACGATTTATGTATACCATAATTTAGAATAGAATTAGTATTGTTATAATTGCTGCGATCAATAAATAAAACTTGCATACACTAAATCGAATTGCTACAGCTACGTATACGTCCTTAATATAAGGAACTACACAATGTTTTGCTCGATCTCATAAAAAAAATTATCGTTTATTTTAGAAAGTTCTACAGTACTCACCAATTCTGTGGGTGGAGCCCATAACCCTAATGTATCTGAGGTACCAACGTCGGTACCAGCAACTACGCCTACCGAAACAAAAGAAGAGAAGGATGAGAAGCCGACCGTGGTGTCCAAAAACATGGCGAAAATTATCGTCGCCAATTCTCAAGCGGTCACGACTACCGGATGCTCACCCATTCCGCAAAAAATCGTCAGTTCGCCGCTGATAACTGTTATGAATACGCCCGGACCGATTACCGTCGTCAAATCCTCCCTGGGTTCGAGTACCACTTCGCATTTCACTCTAGTTAATTCCGCTCCGATCTACGTCAAATCGCCCACTATAACTTTGTTAAATGCGCCCCCGATAACTGTGGTGAAAGCTATATCGGGTGCTGCAGCTCAACCGATCGAAGCGCAGAAGAATGTTGATGTAGCAAATGCTGCTGCTGTTACAAATAATGGTTCTTTAACGACGATTACGGAGAAAACTCTGCATAATGTTTTTGTGAAGAAGACTTTACCCAACGAACCGGATATTCCACAGAGTCATAAGCTACTGACGGCGAATTCTTTTCCTTCAACTAATGTAAGTTAAATCATCATATTCAAATTATTAATTTAAACCGTTCTATTCTTCTTTCCAGATGATTCAAAACGCCAATACTACACCATTAATAAAAACAGTTAATGGCCACAGGCCCATTCCAGGAAATAAAGTTAAAATTCTCAGCAATGTTGTTATGCCAAATACCATAGCGGGACCCAGTAACGTTTTGCTAAATAAAAGCAACAATCAGAGATTCTACCAACAGAAAAATATTGGAAATGGTGCAGCGAAATATCTTAATAAACCTGTCACTAGTATACCGAAACCTCAAGTACCTCCAAAAGCAGCTTCGGAGAAACCACAACAAAAGATTATTTATGCTCCCCATAAAAGTCAAATTAAAACTTTGTCCAACGTAGGCGGCTATACCGCGAATAAACCCGGAATTAAAACGCTAAGTCCGCAGAACAAGAGCACCCCGGGGCAAGTACAAAAGACAGGTTCTGGATTACGGACCATTCCTCCGCAAAGACAGCATAAACCTCCGAGTAAACCAAATTATATAGGTAAACATGCTGTTCAAGCTCAGAAATTGAAACAATCCATGCCGAAAATGAAGCAGATTAAACAGGGAACCGTAAATTCGTATCAGAATCGTATTCCGCAATCGAATCAAGTGACATTTAATCAAGCTTTGACCGCACAAATTTTGGAGACGCTGCAGAGGGATAACACGAAAACTATTTCGAATTATGAATCTTCCCGCTACGAATCCAATTATGGTGGTTATAATGAACCGCAACGGTCCCAACCGGAATCTTCGAGACCTGTTGAATATAAGCCACAATCCAATTTGGATACGCTATCGTTTGTATGCCAAGCGGTTCTACTCGACCACAATTATAACGCAACCTTGCCAACTGATTTGCCGATGACCCCGAACACCTCTCAGTTAAACGGCGTCAGTAATTCGTCATTATATTCGCCTGGTAATAATAAAAGACAGAGGCCGAGTATAACTCCGACGAATACTCTTTCTAGTTTGTCAACCGGGTCTTTATTGCCGAGTAATACGAGCCAAGAAGATGATGCTGCTTCAGATATTAGTTGTACGAGTGACAGGAAGCCGGAATCTGAAGGGGAAGAAACTGATACGGCTCCTGAAGCGGAAGCAGTAGCAAATGATGATCAATTCGATAGATATGGTGATTATGTTACGAGATGCATTTGTGGATTCATCCACGACGATGGTTATATGATAGAATGCGATCAGTGTAAGGTTTGGCAACATGTTAGGTGTGTTGTTAGGAACAAGAAAGTCCCGGACGATTATCTTTGTGAGGAGTGCGATCCTTCGAAACCGACAGATAGGCAGAAAGCGAGAGCTGCTCAACAGCAATGGATGAGGGAGGTGCAAGAACGCGATGCTAGGATTCGAAAGGAACAGTTGAAAGAGACATTAACCGATAGCGATTCTTCAGATGGTGAGCAGCCATCGAATAATAATATAAACTTAACTAATAAAAGTCGCAGGAAACCCGAATTAAAACAACGTCCGAGGCGGGAAAGAGATAAAAGGCAATTGAAGAGAAAGATGACGAAGCGAAAGATAAAAACTGTGAATAAGAGCAACAGTGAAGATGAGAAACAGCAGATTCCTCATCTAAGACAGTGGATCGATAATTACGAGGAAGCTGTCACTAATCATTATTCGCCTGAATTACGAGCGAGGATTTCGAGCATCAGAATAAACGGTGCTCATTCAGAGCTGGTCGGGCAGGTCGATCCACAAGTACAAAAATGTAAAGTTCAATTTAATCCATCTGGAGTTAAGTGTTTGGTCGCTACTGTGCATATGAGTCCGGAATCACCAATTATAGAACTTCGTGGTAAATACATGTTGTCTACGCAGCATCGAACCTCCAGCCATTTGAGTAGCTTGACGACGCGGCAGCAAAGGCCTGGCCCGTTTCTGTTCTTCTACCGGTTACATAAAGATAGCACTGAAGTTTGCGTCGACACCAGGACATACGGAAATATTGCCAGATTCGTCAGGCGTTCTTGCCAACCCAATGCCGAATTGAGGCACTGCATAGAAAAAGGAGTGCTGCATTTGTATATAGTTACGATTAATTCCGTCGATAAGAATACGGAACTAACAATAAAACATGAATCTCATGATTTAGCCGCTGCTGGAACTGCGGAAATCCCTTGCGCTTGTGGAAACGCCGATTCGTGTAATTTGAAATCGCGGAAGAACGGCGACGTCTTTGAAAGTAACCATCGGAAGAGGAGGGGGAGAAGGACGAGCTCAATCTCCGTTGAGAATACCAACAATAACGCAACCGTCGCTAAAATTAAAGAAGAAGTGCCCGAAGAAAAAGTTGAAGTTAAACAGGAACCGGTGGTTGTCAAAGTAGAAGTTAAAGAAGAACCTGAAGTGGAAGAAGAGACGGTTCAAGTTGATGAAAGTGTTGTTAAGATCGAGGAAACTGATGTTAAACAGGAAGTGTCAGAGGAAGAAGATCAAGGTAAACAAACATCTCCGCCTCTACTTTCTAGCCGGCGTTCTTCGCATCACAAAAACGAGAATGAAGATAAAAAAGAGCCGACATCTGCTGAAGATAAAGAGAAAAATAAGAAATTAAGCCGGGAGGAGAGAAAATTGCAAGCGATAATGAAAGCTATTGAGAGAATGGAGAAACAGGAACAGAGAAAGCAAGAACATCAAGCAAAACAAGCGCATAGAAGAGAATCAGAACCGACTCCCCATAAAGAAGAGGAAAAGGCCATCAGTAAAGGTAAAAGAAGGAAACGTAAAGGGCGAACACGTACTTTAAGTACGAATTCGCAACATGGAAGGCGGAATCGTTTAAATTCAGCTGATTCGATAAACGCAACTTCGAGTGATGACACTTTACTTTCACCAAATGATCAACCGATAGATCAGAGTTCGCCCAGTAAAGCTGCGGGGTTATTATTAGCTTTAGCCCACGCAGACAGTAGGCCTGAATCGAAATCACCGGAGCGTATTCGGGACATCGATTCGAATTCAAATTCATCACCTGAAACGCCGTTGTCTTCAGCTTGTTTATTGGTAGCTGCTGCGGTCGAGCCATTAGAGCCTGGATTTAAGTTTCCCAAAACGAAGAAAGGATTAATGAACGAATGGTTAAATAAAGGCACAGATATCGTGCAATCTGCCAGTTCGATTTCACCCTCTTCGTTAACAGCTCACATAACTCCTACAGAGAATATTGTGTACGATTCGGGATTTTACACGCCTAGCAAGAATCTCGTCGCATTGGCGCAAGCAGCGACGTATTGCGATTCAGCACAACCACGCGGTAATGCTAAAAAACGTTGGTTACGGCAGGCTATCAGCGAAGATCAATGCGACAGTCCCTGTAGCAGGCCAGAATCCCCCCCCAACGCTGAAATGGTGGCCCCTCCCAAGAAGAGGCGATTGCCAAGAGAATCCTTGCCGTCTGAAAGTGTGCAAAACACTTCGAACAATAATCTGTTGATGTTACAGAAGAATGAAATCGATGTGTCGATGGATATAGTGGCAAACCAAGAATCCGATAGTATGCAACCCGTAGAAAATGAAAATGTAGGCATCTCCACAGATATGAAACATGAATATAATAAAAATATATTAACAGAATCTCAAGAATTAACAAGGAAAGAATTGGGTTCTTTATTAGACCCCAGATTAAGCCGTGATAGACCTACAAGCTTGTTCTCGTCGAACAGTGAGCACCTAGTGGGGACGGTCGAGAAAACCCTCAGCTTCCTGGGATTTGACGATAAAAAAACTGAGCAAGTAACACCTGCTAAACGTAAGGTAACATTTGTAATAGAAAACGTTTGAATTTTCTATCTAATTTATTCTATCGCATTTTTAGTTATCCATTACTGAATATAGACAGCGTAAAAAACTAAATAACAATGAGAAGAGCAACGAAGAAGGAGCTATGGAAGAAAGTAACTTATCGCAGTCTCCAAAACCCATTCGAAATCGTTCTAATAGTTCAAGTAGTGCTTCTTCTTGCGCAACTTCCGATGATGAACCGCCACCTGTTGAAACCACTGGGAAAGGTAGGTTTTCCCTAATATAAGTTCGTACAGATATATTTTATGAAGATTTTTTTTTTGTAGTTTTATCAGCATTTAACTCGGAACCTACCGAATTGGAGAGACAAAGGGAGAATGTTAGTTTACGATTGAAGAAAGCATTCGGTTTAAGCGTGGATGAAGAATCGCGGAAACCAGGTAAGTTTTAATAATGACAATAAGCATATCTGGCCTTCGTTTCCCTCTTATAACGTAATAATTATTATTACAGCATTAAATGTTGAAACATTACTAAAATGCGATTTACCAACGCCGATGAAATCAACTATTCCCTTATCAAGTCCTACATTTCCCATTCCAGGCAGCAGCGATCCACTCCCACCTCAATCCAGTATCACTACACATTGTGAACCCCAATACAATCCCCCCGAACATTTGCCACCATCTGAACCCACAAAACAAGTCGAAACTGTGAAAGTGGAAAAGCTTCAGCCGCCGATCGTTCAAAAGATTTCCACAGGAGATTCTGTGATGTATTATACGCCGGACGAAGAGGAGCTAGAAATTTCGAATGGTGGCACTGAGAAAGTCGACAGCGCCGATTACGTTCCCCCTTTTAACAACCCTCTTTATCCCAATAGTACTTATACTAATTATGGATCTGTAATAGGTACGTTTTAACATATTGAAATATTTCAATCTGAGCAATAGCATCTGTCCGCGGCAGGGCTCTTCAATTATTCAATCTAATCTGAAAACTGTTACGTTATCGATTCTAGACAGATCTTACTGCTCGCAATGTATATATTACCAGTACTACTCGTCAGTGTAAAACGTATTAACATATTACCAACATAAATATATATTAAAGCTATCACCCTATAATAATAAAATGCACCGCTGTTTGTAGTGACCATAATTGGCTCAATATCTCGCCAGACACTGATCGAGTAAAAGTCCTTTCCATGCATGTTGTATGTAGGTTTGTCTTCTGGATGGATCCCTTATTGGCAAAGATTCGATTTCAATTCGCTCTTTAAAAAAAAATTAAAAATAAAGAAACATGAAGTTGATGAGGCAAAGGAAGAAGTATTAATTCGCTGCTGCCGCATATGTACCTTATCATTTTGGATTCCCTATCAAGTTTCCTTACAGTCGGTATCTTGCCCAACTGTTGTAATAAATCGCATCTCCGGATCTATCTTTTAAGATCAAGTTGTTGATATTCATTGGACAGTTAGGATTTTGTATTTTTGCGCGGATTTTTATGTGAAGATTAGTAATAAATACAATTCCGTCTTTACAGATTTAATTACACAGAAAAATTGCGCAGCTTTAGTAAACACACAATTTCTGGTTTAAAACGCCAATTAAAAAAGTAAAATAATATCTAAGCTGTGCCTGTGAATTTAGAGAAATAACGCTAAAAAACCTGCGGGAACGTTGCGGCTGAAGGCGGTCGAATTTTGAATTTTAAATTATAGAGAATGATAAACTGGCCAAAGTGTTATTTTCTAGTTGAACAGCCTAAATCACAAATAAACAGTTTAGAAGCAAATTCTGAAAGTTACCACGATATACAAGAAAAACTAACAAAATATAGTGAAACAAGCTATTGTAGGTAATGTTAAAACAGGCCAGAAGGTCAAATATCACATGGACTTAGGTTGTTTCTGCATTAAATCAGGTAGGACTGTATAGTATAAAAAAGTATGTAGGTAATAAGCAATACTGAAGCGTGAACTGAAATATGTACTTTATTAAGTGAAAAAATTGTAGAAAATTAAATGTCTTCGTCCTTTGCAACGGTGGGCTAATCTAAAATGTCTTTCCAAAAGGTCTGAGCTTCTTCATTTTGGTTCACAAACTTATAAGCTGTTTACATATGCGTCATTTTCTTCGCATAAATTGAAATTTTCCATCAAGGATACCAAGGTCTACTGGAATATCAGTCGTCATCACTTCTGATAGCAGAAGTGGTAAAGTATTAGTGAAGATAGCAGAAGTGGTAAAGTATTAGTGAAAAGTCCTTCAATATATTTCTTTGTCTACAATAACACCTTTGCCACTTTCCACAGTGAATAAGTACTAATCTGACAGATGTTTTGACTGACATTACATCTTTTTTCAATTATTTGCTAAGTGTGGAGGATAAACTTACTATCATCTCAACATACTCCCTTACTATATTCACTGTATCTGTTTTATTAAAACTTGCGCTTTATCAGGGCAAAGTTCCTATTTTCGAAAACCGGCCTGAGTTGCGAAGAGCTGAGCGAAAACGGGGAACCAGTTAGTTGATATAAAACAAAATAGGTCTTCAGCAGGACATCGAGGTAATTGCAAATTTTTCATGCAAGCACATTATATTGAGCTCTTCAAAGCTCTTTTGAAACTGTTACGACATTATAAAACTTCTCAGATCGTTTTTTGTGAATTATAAGTTCGGTGTGTATCAGCCCTCTACTGGCTGAATACAGAAAACACTTCGAGTGCAGAAACAACCTAAGTCTTGGGCTAAATTTAGTTCTGCACTCAAGTAGAATAGCTAAAAGAGAACGGAGTCCCTTTCTTATGGGATTTAACATAGGGGTCTAAAAACGCCGTTCAAGGCCATTTGCGTCGGGGGACAAAACCAGTTAAGATGTTGCTAAAACCAGGTCTAAACCAGGTAAGCTGTTGCCAACACACCTGGAATTAGCATCTGGCGCCGATGACAACAGCTTATCTGGTTTAGACCTGGTTTTAGCAACAGCTTAACTGGTTTTGTCCCCCCGACGCAAATGGCTTTGAACGGCGTTTTTAGACCCCCTATGTTAAATCCCATAAGAAAGTGAGCCCGTTGTCTCTTAGCTATTCTACTCAGTCGATATTTTGTTGGTAGAAGAGCACTTTTTTCTCTCTTGGAGACATCTTTTCCACAATTTTTTTCTTTCATCTCTCCAATAATCCACATTAGTACTTACTGTTGATCGTCTTTCCTTTTTCAAGGTAGTCAATGAACAACATTCTCTGCACATTCGAGAATATTGACGCCGCCATAACTCTGCCAGTCGATTGTTGCGTTTTTTGCCGCTTTGAGCGAGATTCACCGGTTCCTGTCCATTCAACTGACTGTCGTTTGGATTCCGAAGTGAAACGATAGAGCCATGTTTCATCCATGGCCACAATTGCATGAAAAAATTATTTTTATAGTGGCTGAACCATCGACACGTTGTTTTTGATCGACTGCGGGCAAACATTTTTAGGGTGTCAGCTATCGCATTCAACTTCACTTTGCTGTTTGCCAAAATAATTTTGTGTACTTTTCTAATATTTGCCGGTGTAACCACCAAAATTGGGCGATCAGAGCGTTCAGCATTGTTCAACGGTTGCTTTCGATGGAGCACAGAGTTCGGATAATGGTTATCAAGCTAAGGGCCCTTCCACAATAACGTTAATGTTAATGGTAATGGTAATGTTAGATAGGATGTTGAAACTCAAAATATGTAGTAATTAACACAGTGTTCACAATAATGGTAATGGTAGTGTTAATGTTAAATCATCATGTTAACGTTCAAAACTATATTTGGATTTCTTAACATCATGGTTAACATCTACCAATGAAAAACGAGTTCTGGAACATGCGCACTCTTGCTCAGCAGAAACCCTATACTAGAAATAGTTTTATTTGTTTACTATTTTGACACGTTGGTTAACGCTCTGCTCACTTATAGCCGAAAATCAAAACCTCTTAACGTTAACATTAGCATTATTGTGAACAGTCTTCAACGTTACCATTACGTTTACACCTTAACATCAACATTAACATTATTGTGGAAGGCCAGTAAGGTTTTCTTGAACAACGTTTTTTTTTGTAGATTCCAGATTGTTATTAGATTATTTTCCTATCAACAAGCAAAGATAAATCATCACACGAAATTGCTTTAATTCTATTGTTTTCAAAATTGCAAAAGTAGCGTCACTAAAACTACTGTAACTTGAACACTACTGGTTGGATTGTCATGAAACTTTGGCAAGTATCGTTTGAAGGTTGCTACTTTCTACACATTATAACAGGATTTGTATAATGGCGCCAACTTAGGCCAGCCTCGGAAATTATCTACCGATGTATTACATGTAAGTTAATTAGCATTTTGTATTTCCATCCTTTGCTTTTAGTACAGCTTTAATTCTGCTGGGTATACTGTCTACGCAGCTGTTGATACTCTGTTTTACGTTTTCATTATTTTCCCACCTCTTCTGAATATTTTTGATCAGTTGGTGTTTCATCTTATTGTCTTTTATATAATCCAAGCGTATTCCACACATTTTCGATTGCGTTCATATCTGGAGAAATTTCTGGCCACGGTATTATCGGTATGTCTATCACTTGAAGACAGCCAACACTCTATACAGCCTTAGACGGATTGTCCGCTCCGATATTTTCATTCCTTTTTGAGCAAGGATTTATTGTATTCCTGTACTGGATAGTCTACGGTTTTCTGTGGCAACTTTGAAGATGTGACGATCTCGCTTCTACGATAACTGTTGCAGGAATGCTTTCTTTTATGCCGAGACACTCGTATTCGTGTAATTGCTCGTTTCACCTAGATTCTTGTCTCTATTAACGCGGAAATCCTTGTTTTTTACGAAAAGAAGTATCCAGTTTTACCCATATTAAGGGAACGCTTGTTAAATAAATATTGAATTAATCTCAAATTAGCAGCACTATAACAACAGTACTAAACACACTAAACCGATAATATTAAAAAACGGGTAGAATTCGACCCGGGGCGAAAGTCAGGTAACGAATATTTGAGGGAGGGTCGAGTGGACATTATTTAGAATCCAGTCACAAAAATCAAACAGCTGCATTACTGAAACACAGCAATAATTACAATTTAGACATGTTGGAAGCAATTTACATGAAAAAATACCAAAATCGATTAATGAATACTGACCTGCCACCCCTGTATCGTCACAGCACTTTGTTAAATGTAATTGAAAATTAGTTTACGACCTACTGGGTGGAGTTCTAGAAACTTACATACATATGCCCACTCAGTATACAGGGTGTCCGCGATATACAAAGCATGCATTAAAGGGATGATAGCTATAACGATTTAGAAAGAAAAACATTTAATACACCATGGGTCTATCTGTAAGCGTAAACGAGAAAAAAAATTATTTCGCATGTCACAAACTTGCGACAGCAGATCAGTGCAGGATTTACCCGACGATTACAGGCGTGTGTTCTTGCAAATGGGCAACACATCGAGCTTTCCTGTAATACATTTTCTCCTGTCTCTCAAGAAGGTCCTTTTTAGGACCACCAATTTATCACAAATAAAAGAAAATAACTAAATTTTGTAGTAGCTTTTACGAAAGAGCTTAAAGCGCCCTAACATAATTGCACCATTATTACATTGTTTTCATTTAATGCGACTTTTCCTTAACTTAAATTTTCATTTACCAAACGAAAGCTGCTATTAAACACGCCCTTTTCACTCTAAGTTCAACACAACATCGATTTTATTGTCATAGCATTATTAAAAAAAAAACGCAAAAATACCTGTCTCCTATTTATCGGATGTTTTTAAAACGTATGGCCATTAACTTCGTACGATACAATGGTCTAATGTAGTTCAAGGTCGTGTAAGCATGTGTTGCTTCGCTTGCATCTGTGATAGAGATGTGCTTCTATTGAATACGTGTACAGTATGGTGTAAAAGAAATGATACCACGCTTCAGTTTGAAAGTATTAAATAATTCGTTTTCGTCGTTGTTTTCAGTTATTTTCAACTCTAAATTTTTGGTTTGGATTTTTGGTTATTTAAGAAGCAATATGGATGAGTTTTCTTGTACAGTTTGACACCAAATAAGGTTTTTTATAAATAATTTTTTTTCTCGTTTACGCTTACAGATAGACCCATGGTGTATTAAATGTTTTTGTTTCTAAATCGTTATAGCTTTCATTCCTTAACTACATGCTTTGTATATCGCGGACACCCTGTATATAACATTCTAACGTGTTGCGTATACTGTAATCCTTCCTAAATATTTCTTATAAATTTATTAACATTAGATAATTTACACTTACGACGATTACTGGCGAATTAATTTAATTTAAAAAAAATGGACTAAAATTACTTAATTTCTTATGATTTATTTCAGATGATGATGTACCCTACGAAGGTAGAAACCCATCACCCCCGCCAGATTTAAGTGGAATGCCATAGAGAAGTAAATGCTATATATATATAATGTATAAAAAAGAAACATTTGCAGTGCGAATACTTCGTTGATGAGCTTTAAAAAACTCACTAGAAATTTAAAACAAAAAAAAAGAATAACGGTGAAATGTGCAATCAGTAAAATAGTAAGTTTATATAACACGAGTATTAGTTTGGTCCGAATCGTTTGTGTGTAAATAAAATGAAAGGGACGCGCAAAAGATGTGATTAATTGGTTGACGCGATCTAAAATTCACCTGTACACAAACGCACCCACCCACACTTATTAATGTAATTTACGATTATGTGTTAATTTTGTTTTGCCCATTTTTATACTCCTACAAAAACGAAATCGTTCGATGTTATTTTTTTTCACTTTCTGTGTGTATATAGTATTAAGTTGTTTTTATTTTAAGAAGTTTATTTTTATGTATAAATATGGGAAAAAATCGCAAAAATACTTGTTTACAATGAAAATCCATAACGTAAAAGTAATAAAGGCAACCCAGTGGATTGGAGTGTTCACACTCAGTAGCCGATGTGCTCTATAACTATATTAATTTTTTTTTTCTTCTGTTTTCCTGTAAATAGTTCTGATGCAATACTCAGGCGCTGAGTCGACATCACTCTAATTTGTTCTTCTGTTTATTATTTTTTTATTGTAAAAGTACAAAATTATTTATAAATAAGGGAAAAGATGATCTCCAATTCTACTCTAGAATTTTTTTTAACTTCTATAGACTAAGATTATTAACTGTTGGGTTGTAGTAGGTTCTGTAGAAGTAAATGATGAAAAATAACAATTTTGTTCTAAGAACAAAGAAGCCGTTTTGTCTATTCTAGGTTATAAGATAGTATATAATATACATATAAAGTTATATATTAGTCTTCTTATAGGTCAGTTATCTGTACCTGTTTTTAAAAAGAGAAGATATATTTCCCAGTGAGAATTAATATAATAATACTAACACAAGCATCACATTTTTGAAAGGAAGAAGATGTATAACTGACCTGTATCACCCTGTAAATACGCCACCTTAAGTGTGTATATAGATGAAATATGTTTGTAAAATAAATTTGTACATTTCGTACTTTGTTGTTCTGGTGTAGTTATTGTTTCAGGCTATTTATTTTTTTTATGCGTGTTTACTGATGCGTCTCACAATCATTTGTTCTTTTTTAACGCCAAGTATTATGGCCGGGGACTCGCCACTAAACACGAAAAATTGTAAGTTTAGACAGTTAGATGACGATAATATATTTTCAATCGTAATTGCAAGAGTTTTATTGTCTTTAAGATGTACAAAATTTTCTAAAAAATATAAAAGTGTAATAAAAAAATTGAAAATAAGTAAAAGTCTTTTCGACTCTTTAATAACGATCAGTATTAATTCTTTTTTATGAAAGACAAAAGTTTAAGACGATAAAGCTCTTACTTTACAGCGCCTGTAACTATGGTCAATGATTAAACCAACGAGGACAATTATTATTCAAAATAACTATTTTAATATATAACTTGGCTGTATATAATTTGATGTTGGTACGAAGAATTCGTATAAATAAACTATTAAATTATAGAAGTTTTTTGTATTTTTTTTTGTTTCTATTAATATTTAATTAGATTTTTTCTGATCTTCAGATTCAGCTTTATTCAACACCAGACATGTTTATGAAACGTTAGTTCTTTTGTATAGCATCAATATTTTAATATATAATATTAAAATTGATCGTTTTTCTTTTAATGTATAAACCTAATATCCCTCATGCAAATATGTTTTCCACTTTGAAGTTAGATGTAATTGAGACAATCGTAAGTAACACCAAACCGCGCAACACTTAGAGAACCCTAGATTGTAGGAAGCTTTTTTCTGTTGCTAAATACTTTAAAACTAAACTATAAAATTTTGAAGAATCGAAAAAAAGGTGCTGGGATTTGAGATCACAGTTTTCTCGTATTCAGCACGGTCAATAATAAACATATTCCAAATTTCAGAGATCGAAATTTTTTTCAATAAACGCAAGGGAAAAAATGGATTTTTGCAAATTTTCGAAGGGCGTTCGATTTCGTTTAAATTTTGGTTATCGCGTAATTGACCATGCGGAATACAATAAGCGTGTCAGATTTTGGCTATGGGACTTTGTTTGGCCAAAAAATATATAAGTAATAGATGGGACTTGTTTGTTGGGAGTTTATTTTGATTTTCTGCAGTTTTGTGCAAAGATAGTATCTCGAATCCTAGCTGCTATTTATAGATTTTTTGTCCAAAATCTGCTCTTTTGTGTGGTATTCAGCACGGTCAATTAGAAATATATTCAAAATTTCAGCGAAATCAAAGAGGTTGAGATTTTTCTCAAAAAACGCAGTATGGAAAAAAAAATAATTTTTGACAATTTTCGAAAGGCGTTCAAAAGGCGCAATAAACAGGTAAGATTTTGGCTATGGGGCTTTGTTTGGCCAAAAAATACACAAGTAGCAATTGGGATTTCTTTGTTGGGAGTTTATTTTGATTTTCTGTAGTTTCGTGCAAAGATAGTATCCTTCCCTTTCTACATATATTCAGAACTCGACCAGAGTAATCCAGTTTCCTGAGTCTGAGATTTGAAGACCATTCAAAATTTTTCTGAATCTCGATTTTCGTTTGGCATAACTGTTTTCCTTCTTCAGGTCAGGTCTTCTTTCTTTTTTTCTAACGAAGATATCTGAGGGTTGCTACATACTTTAAAACTAAACTTGCAAGGGCAAAAAGCGCGATTTCCGAGTTTCCCACTACTACTGGGTAGTAAATTTTCTCAGCTTGCAGAATATGTATAGGTTGCATTTAGAAATATTTCTTCTGGTCGAAAATTTGGAAAAATCGAAAAAAAGGTTGTGGGATTTGAGATTCTAGCTCTTATTTATATAACAAAAGCGCTTTAGCCCAAATCTGACACCTTTCTCGTATTCAATACGGTCATTTACAAATATGTATATTCAAAATTTCAGCGAAATCGGAGAGGTCGAGATTTTTTGAAAAAACAAGGGTATGGAAAAAAAATGGTGATTTTTGACAATTTTCGAAAGGCGTTCGAGTTCGTTCAAATTGTGGTTATATATGTAATTGACCATGACGAATACAATTATAAATATGTCAGATTTGGGCTAAGGGGCTTTGTTTGGCCAAAAAATACATAAATAGCAGTTGGGATCTCGCATATTAGTTGCTATTTATAGATTTTTTGTCCAAAAACTGCGGTTTTTAGCTCTAATCTAAACAGTTTTGTCGTATTTAGAACGGTCAATTATAAATATACATATTCAAAATTTCAGCGAAATCGGAGAGGTCGAGATTTTTTGAAAAACCGCAAGGGAGTTGCGAGAAATGTGGATTTTTGACAATTTTCGAAGTGCCTTCGATTTCGTTCAAATTTTAGTTATATATGTAATTGACCGATAAAAGTCTCACATTTGGGTTCAAAGATTTTGTTTGATCAAAACATATATAAAGAGCAACTAAGATATCAAACCCTTTTTCGGTTTTTCCGAATTCTCTGCCAGAAGGAGAAATATTTCTAAATGCAACCTATTATTATTCTGAAAGCCGAGAAAATTTCCTAGTAAATAGTAGTGGCAAGCCCGAAAATCGCACGCTTGCGGAGAATTGTTTGAACACGTAATTTTCGGTGATGAAAAGAAAATTGATTTAGATGGGCCTGATGGATTCAATTACTAGTGCCACGATCTAAGAGAGGAACAAACATAATTCCATTGTTTGTAGATATCTTTCAATAAAATGTTATTTATTACTACATTGGTTCCTATTCTAATTTTTTAATGTTATGCCTATATATAATCATTGATGAATATACGATATGTACTCTCTCAGAGATGCTGGCATGCACGTAGCACCAACTTAAATACAAAAAATTGAAAGCGGGAAATTCAAACGTCTTTCAATCATTTATATACACTCTGTATATTTATCAATATATGCTGGGACAGTCTGTTTAGTTCCAAACAATCTCTTGCATTATATATATAGTTCATTTTGCGAATTATGGTTTATTTATTAAAGCGTCGCAAAAAAGGGTGATTTCGGCCATTTTTAAAATATGTTAGCGATTAGGAAAGCTTTAAATCCTGAATCACAATAACGATATAAAATTAGAAAAAAAAACCAAAAATGAAAGTTAGCTTTAACCAATCAGGATCCCCAAAAAAAAATCAATAATAGACGGGAAGTTAACTTTATTGATATGATAATTAAAAAGTAAAAATAATAATACGTACCTATTCTTAAAAGAAAGACTTGAAAATCGCAATAGGATAAATCCAAAATAAAATAAAAAAAAAACAGACGAATTTTAATAAAAAATATATTGTAATATATGCATATATACAACCAATATTTTATAAAAATAATTCATCATAAAGTTCTCAAGTTTTTCTTTTTTAACAGAACGCACTTTCATGATACACACATCCTTTCCAGAAATGATAAAAAATAGTTTTACTTAATTTACATATCCTTCAATATAATTACAAAATATATAATTCTTTTTGGGGAGTAAAGTATTTGTGTAACAATAAATTTACAAATCTTAGACATTTCGAACCAACATAATATTTACATAACTTACATAAAAAATATTTATGAACATAAAATATACATAAAACCTTACTTCTTTCCGGTAAAATACAAAAAATTTTAAACTTTCTATTGCTTAGTATGTTGTGGAATATCGACCTTTATTACCTTCCTAATTTATTTAAAAGTCAACCACAACTGAATTTTAAAAATGTATAAAAAATTATTGTGCATTAATTTATAAAACATTATTGCTCTAATTATCTAATATTTGCAGAGCGTCGTTTAATGTTTTTAAATCTCTATTGTCTACGGCCGTTTTCAGATCAGGTCGGTTCATCAGCGAAATACACATCCTTAATGTTGACCATATCGTTTCCGACATCTGTGCTTTTTCTCCGGATTGCGAAACGTCTTTGCCTCTAGCTTGTTGATTCAGTGCTATAAGAAAGTGTTCCGCTGCTTCCCTGTAAATAGAAAATATGTACATATAAAAAAAAACAATCGGTCAATGCAGTGCCTAATATATAGACTCGGCAAAGCACACTTGCTCAATATTATTCCACTAGTCGTTGTGAGTCTTTGTCAATGTGTAAGATCTATGCTTTAAACTTTGTATCGAAATTGATACCTAAATCCACTAGCAAATGCTGTAATAGCTCATACGAAGGCAGTGTTGCCAAAGTCACCAAAAAGGTACAAAATCTTTTCACGAACTGTGTCCTAAAGAGCCTGAACAACCACAGCTGATTACTACGTGTGGGGGAATATGGTTAGAGGTTGAGTTTTATTACTGCTTTTATTCTAACACGCCATAGTTTCTGAGAAAAATCAACGTTGTTGTGTGCGTTCTTTTTATAAGCAAGCGTGCGTAGGGCTGTGGACTGGATCTACGTCCACCACGGTGGTGGTTCGCGTTGGATTTCTGCCGATGAATGTTTTTTTTCAATCTTCCATAACAAGTATTTTAGGCTGATCCCGAAAGATATTTAATGCTGCAAAATAGTCAGAGAAGACTAAAAATCCTGGTAGATCCAAGAAAACGACTGCGCACAAGATTTCGCAAGAAAAATTCTTTTGCTACATCAACCACCACTAAATTCAAATTACAACTGAATATCTGACTGACAGAAACAAGAGGGCGGGCAAGAACATCAAGAAAGCTTCCCCTCTTAAATAAACGAAATATTCATCGAAAAATACAGTTTGCAAATGAACGTGTAGGATGGGCAAAGTGGAAATTCCGAAATATATTGTGGAGTGATGAAAGCAAAGTTACCCTATTTGGCTCTGATAAAATGTTTTAATGTGTAAGACGGCCAAACCAAGAGGAATTCTCACTCGAATATTCCGTCAAAATTGTAAAACAAAATGGTATGGGACTGCTGTTCTTGGAATGGTGTCGGTCCAATAGTGTGGATAAAAGAAAAGCTTACGCAAGTTGAAGCTGAGTTTAACAGGACAATGATCCAAAACACCCATTCACCTGAATTCAATCCTGTAGAACATCTATGAGGTAATGTCAAAAAAAAATTACTGGCATCTGCGTTAGCAATAACGAGCAACTGTGGCAGGCGGCACAAGAAGCTTGGAAGTTTTATTTCAAACTAAGACAAATTTGTGAAGGTGCGTCAAAAAATCTATTAAGTTGTCACAAGGATTACACCTACAGAAGGCAGGAGTCTATCTATAAATACTAATTATAACTATTATTTGATTATTCACTAGCAGGCGGTCAACAGAAATTCAGAATCAACTTACTTGTAAGCACTCAAATTTATACAGGTGATGCCAACATTATATCGTGCTCTTATAAAACCAGGTACAATATTCAAAGCTTGATGGTACGCTTCTACAGCTTGCTCAGCCATACTACCATTGGCAAGTGTGGCACCTAATCTATTCCATAATCTTGCATCCTGTGTACATTGTTTCATATTTCCATAAAAAGATGTTTTTTTATAATGTGCTTACTTACTTTAGGTTGTACGCTTAGAGCTGCCCGGAAACAATCAGCTGCCTTATCGTATTCACCAGATAAATTAAAAAGCACCCCTAATCCGCTTTGCACTTCATAATCTACATCGGTCGGCTGCCTCTGTGCTGCCTTTATATACAAATCTTGAACTACTTTATGATGATTCCTATTTATAACAGAATATAATTATTTTTAAATTCGAACTTAATTATGGAATAAACACATATTACAAACACAACTTAAACGTTACCACAGCTAAAATAATGATTTCCCTAAATTTAAATCGATTACATTGTTAATTAAATAAATTCTAAAATATAAGATTGTTAATACATATAAATGCAACAAGAAAAAGCTGTAACAACCTACTGTGATTCGCATTAATTGAAAACAGCGTGTAAGCATATAAGCCGGAAGCACCTAACCCAATGACCTAACTTACAGATCCAATAAGCTTGTAACTTGCCCAGAAATTGGAAACTCCGGAGGTACCAAATCGGAATATTTCGGATTCTCTTTCAACCATGTCATCAACGATTGGCAAGCTTGATTGTAGTAACTTTCATTCGTGTAACTTACCGCTAGGGACATTAGTGCTTTCAAATTATTTGGCTCCAACTTTAAACATTCCTTCAGCGCACAAATTGCTTTAGGATCCTTTGAAAATAATACATAATACCAATCACACAAAACATTCTTGTGTATGTATATATGGTACCTGCTCGTTTTCAGCTTGCGTTGTGCCTAAAAGCAACCATGCTTCGGAGTTTCCTGGCTCCTTTTTTACAGCAGCTTCGAAACACAATACAGCACTCGGTAGGTCGCCCTGATCCAACATTGCTTTGCCGCGTTCTAACGGGTTTGAAACATCAAACATAGGATTTTCTTCAGTAAATGTATATTCCTTATAAGGGTCATAATAATCATTAAATTCGGATATCCACGGATGGTCTGTATCACTTTCAGATATCCTTTTCCATTCATTTTGGAGTTGATCCCAAAATTTATGATTAAATGAATCGTCTGCATTAGAATTAGTAAATTATTTATGTAAGAAACTACTATAAAATAATCTACCATTTGCTCCATGTTCATCTGCCCAAGCTTGTGCTAAAGTATCACTATCTTCTTTCGCACTCGCGGATAAAAATTCTTGACTCCATGTGGATGCTTCATCTTCTTGTTCCTGTAAGTTCAGTTCACCGTTACCCACTTGCTTCATGAATTTCATAAACTGCACACAAATTACACTGATAAGCACTTATTGCCTTAATAGAGAAAACAATTTTTACCTGAGAATATTCGAAATTCGGATCCTTACTCATTGTATCTGCAATCTCATTAGCATTGCTCTGAATTTCAGCCTCATCCTTTTGCTGTTGAAACTCATTTGTCCAAACTGGTCCTGCATGGAATGCTGCCTGCTCTTGTGCTGCAACTTCTGCCCAAACTTTTTCATGGTCCGGATGTTCCTATTTAATAAAATAGAAAATTATACATATTCAATGATATTATTTCCATAATTACGTTAAATTGTCTACTATCTTCTATGTATTGTAAAGCCCAAGCATTATCGTTTAAATGATCTTTCACTGTAGAAGCTGGTATCGGTGGCAGTGCCGCTCTTTGGGACTCAATTTCATGCATTTCTCGCATCAAATCTACAAGAAAATCACAGCTGCAAATCTCAATAATCATAGTCTTCAAAAATATTACCATCCATTCGAAATGTTTGAGGCGCAGCTCTTGTTTCTTGCAAAAACTGCTCCACAAGCTGATCCGAACTACTAGGAAATGCCTGTCCATGGGCCTCCGCAAATGCATGATCGCGGGTTAGATGTGTAGTTAAATGAACTAAAGGATTACTACCACCACATTCGGCTTCTGTTAATTTCCTTAACGCCATTCTGTTTTTTAATAAATAAAATTAAGAAAAAACACGTTTAACTATTGCCAAATCATGATTGTATGCCGCTTTTCACTCCCATTTGCGATAAGAGACTAAAGTTCTTTAACCTTGAAGGAGTAATTGTCAAATTATCGCCATCGTATTTATATTTCTTAATTGTTCGTTTGCGTGTCGTTGTTCCAATTTAATACTTCGTTTAATATTGAGGCAACAATCATAAATAATTAATTTCTGGATACCATAAACCGCGATAGTTTAATAATCTGTCAAAAATATGATACACATAAATCAAAAAATTTCGTTGTTCGATTTTTGACAGTTGACAGCGTTGACATTTCAGAAAGTTTTCAATGTTTACATAGAGGGCGCTTGCAGCTCTAAAAATATGGTTTTGTTATATAAGGTTCATTAAAATGATTGTAATGAAAGAACTTATTTTTCTTTTTAACCTTTCTTCTTAATTGACTAAATTTGGTTGTTGCTTTTTGGAATGTGGTGTTTCTGGGGTCGAGAAATTAGTTCGAATTCTATTGTCATCTTGACAACACGTATACTTGATTTATTGTCTGTTTAGGTTGTAAGCCAGGACACTGAATGTACAAAACAATATTGGTCAATTAATCGGTGCTATTTAAAATTTTTATTTAATATTTACAATTTAAATTATTTAAAACTTAATCAATCATCATTAAATACAAAAAAAATGGTAAAAAAGTCAATTTTGGATATAAAATTTATTAGTTCTATATGCTGGTGAATCTCTGATACGTTTTCCTCTCAAAGAAACTGCGTTTGGCAACAACGAATCCCTAAGATAAATACCACAATTTTGTGGTACCCACGTCTTAATATGATACCGCAATCCGGCCGCTCCAGCTATAGAAATCCATCCACTACTAGATAAAACCACATCCGCACAGGCATAATTCTTATCTACACCTGTCACTGTAAAATCTTTACTAGTCTTTAATCCCGGCCAAAATTTTAGACGGTCTGAATTTCCTGTAGGCACCGCAAAAAATTTGCTACCCAAAAATTCACGATACAATTCATCAGCGATATCGGTTTGGCAAATTGTAATTGGTAGCGAAGAGGAACTGAATACCGTGAACCTTGCAAAACTTTTTCCTTCTAGAAAATCGAGCCTAGAAAGGCCTCCGATAAATATTGAAGAACCAGGATGCAAGCAAAATGTTCGAGGTCGTAATAGTTTTTTTGTTAATGTTAGAAGTAGCTCTTCTGCTGTCAATAAATGTAGTAACTGAAAAAAGACATTTTTAAATTGATATTTTATCACTCCATTCCCTTATATGTATGTATCTACCTGTTCAGGTTGTACTACTCCAGGTGTATCACAACACCATTTACTCATGGCATACTCCTCATCATTCTCATTGATACCAAAATTTACTTTTCCTGCTCTATTAGCACTACCTCTGACAGAAAATATATCTCCACCTTCTTTTAACGGTTCTTTACTCGAAAATGTTTGCCCGATATGACCAATTAATGTTGCGTATTTGGGATTTTTAGTTTTTCTGAGTTGCGCTTTTCGTAGTTCTTTCTCCTTAGATTCTAATCTACTAGACTGCAATAAACGCTGAGACCTCAAATACGCTCTATGTCCTGACATACGTAAAATTGGAAATTTAAGCAGATTTAATGTAGTACCAGGCCAAGGACTAACAGTTGCTCGTTGAATTAAATCAGTGGCTTGAGATTTACAGTAATCGGACTGTAGTAAGGCATTGAAAAGGCTTGATTTGCCAACGTTTGTACAACCAACTAAGAATACATCACCTTTAAGCAAAAAAAATGTATTAAAAAATATAAATATCTAAAAATTAAAAACTTACCCTGTGATTTCCAAAAACTATGCAATTTTGTAATTAAATCTTCAACCCCGAACCCTGTTATAGCTGATATTAACCCAACATGTGCTATATCAGTTGTAGCAAATCCCGATTCCTTAGCACTATTTCTTAATTGCTCCGTTACTCTTTGTAAGAATCCTTTTCCATCTTGCGGTAATAGGTCTACCTTATTTCCGACTAGGAATATCGGCCGGCCAGCCCCTAACAAATCGGCAGCGCCAGGCCAAATCGAACATGGAAAATCTAATAAATCAACAATTAAGATAACCAGTGCTTTCTTTCTTTCTCTTATTGTTCGTAACACCTGAGGATATTCGTGTGAAGAAACTTGAACTTGCAACGCTAAGTTGAAATTCTTTAAAAAATAACATCTTTGACAAATTATCGTTGCTAAACTAGCTCCACCTGTTCTGGCGTGATTTTTATATATTTCTGATGGTATATATCCTGGTATTGAGGTATCTTTACAGTGCAATAGTGCCCCACAACCTCCACACGGAATGTTACTTATTCTAGATTTTGGATCAGGCGTTCCGTAATTAATTTCTAAATTACTTATTTCCTCATTTTTTCGTTCGTCGTAATTCTCGTAATCTTCCATCCAATTCTTTGCGTTTAAATGTTGTAAACGTTGCTTAATTTCTAAATCAATGAGATCTCTAGACTCGCTATCATTAATAATTGTTTCATTAGTTTGAATAGTTAAATCTATGGTATTGGTTTCTTTTACTTCAAATGGAAAATGTGAGTGGACAGCTTCGGATTCCTCCAATGCAATTTTATCTTCTTTGCTGGGGGCGACAACATTATTTTCATCTGTATATAAATATTTTAACGAAAGAGGTAATGGCTCTAAGGCTTGTTTTTCTAATACATCTTTTTCCTCGCTGCGTTCCCTTTTTTGAGTAATAGCTACATTCCGTGTATATCCTAATCGTAATGTATGAGCCTCTATATAACTGCTATATAACAATTTATCTTCGTATTTCTTTATAATGCTTGCTATTTTTGATTCCTCAGGTGTGATTTCCGATTTTAATGTGTTCTGATGCAGATTTGGCTTATTGCAGGTTCGGTTAAAAGATCTAGTTTGCAAAAAATTAAATAAATACCGTTTTTTAACGCAATTTTTACAAAATGTATAAAACATTTCTCAATTATAATCAAATTTGAGGTTAATTTTTTTAAATGCTGGACCCTCACGATAAATTTCTGAACACAATCTCTAATATGAAGCTATTTTTAGCCAATCAGAATTGGTATGCGTTCAGAAATTTAATTTGTCGCAGAACTGTCAAAATCTTGTATTCAAGAACGTTCTCTTACGTTACAAACTTAACCTGAAATTTTGTTATACGTTGTTAACGTTTAAAATTTATATAAGAAAATGGTAAGTTGATTTTGCGTATTTATGGATAAATATAATAAATTATTTCTTTATTTTAGGCACGTAATGCAGAAAAAGCAATGTAAGTAATATAATACAATATAATGTAAGTGGTATTACAGTTCTCGTCAATTTAATTTTAGGACCACTCTAGCTAGGTGGAGAGCAGCCCAATTAGGAGAGAACGAAAAACACAAAAAGAGAAGACCGTATCTCGCTTCAGAATGCAAGAGCTTATATGCATGCGAGAAATGGAGAATGCAAATTATACGAGAGATCGCAAAGAAAGTCGCACAAATACAAAACGCAGGTTTGGGCGAGTTTCGAATACGCGATTTAAACGATGAAATTAATAAGTTATTGAGGGAAAAAAGACATTGGGAGGCACAAATTAAGGAGTTAGGGGGACCAGATTATCAGAGAGTAGGACCGAGAATGTTGGATCATGAAGGTCGAGAGGTTCCCGGAAATAGAGGATATAAGTATTTCGGAGCAGCAAAGGAGTTACCAGGTAAATATAAAATCGTAACAAAAGTCAGATGTAAATTATATTGTAATAACACAATAAATTATAGGTAATTACATATACATAATGTACTAATTTCTAAATTGTCTAAAATGTACAATTTTTTTTTTTTGGAGGGAATAGATCACTAGCAAATATTTGTATATTAATAAAATATATGTTAAGCAATGTAGTAAATCGAGCATTACTGCGACTAGTAATTTCAGATTTCACACATTGTTTAGGATTTTAGGATGTTTTAATGGCAAATAACTGTTAGAAACTAGCATCATGCTCTGGAGAACTACTGAAACTAGATTCGGTTGTTATTTGTCGGAGAATTAAAATTGGGCAAATTGTAACAAGGACTTTCTTTTCTTAAAATTCTTGTAATTTTGTTTAAAATCGAAGTAAAGCCATATATATGTGTATATGTTATTCGTATAAACACGATCAAATGAAAGTCCTCGTAGTAATAATATAATTTTACAAATTTTAAATTTCATCCTCAATATGAGAAATCTATCACGTCAACTATAATCTCAAAAAATTAATATGATAAAATAAAATAAAAAGGATAAAATACAATTAATTTTTTTCACTTAGTAAATAAATTTGAATTTAATTATTTATTTTTTTTACATGCGTTTGAATGTTTAAATCCTGTACGTTATGTTATTTATAAGTTTATAGAAATTAATTTGTAGATTTTTTCTATTAAAAGTTGAGAAACATGTATTTATTGCAGGTGTTCGTGAACTATTTGAGCAGGAGCCGCCACCTCCTCCGAGGAAGACACGTGCTGAAATGATGAAAGACATTGACGCCGACTATTACGGATATATGGATGATGACGATGGAATTTTAGTACCACTGGAATTGAAAGCAGAAAAATTATGTATGATATTGTTGTTTACGTTTAAATTATTTAAAAATGGTGTTAATATAGAGCTGAAAGCTACAGTTATTACGAGGGTCGTTCGATAAGTATGTGGCCGAACAACACAGCATTCCAGCGATTTTCCAAATTAGTAGTATTTTTTCAGGCTTGGAAACAGATAATAATCGTTGCGAGCCCTATTTGGGGAATAGAGCGAATGAGGTATTTGATTAGGTTTGTTTTCACTGGAGCCACGCCTGTCCTAATATGGTTCAGTCTTCTCCATATTGACCAATTTAGTGTAGAACCGCTAAGTATTTGCTGCACATTAGTAGATAGTCGTTTGGTGGTTTGTCGAGAACTACGTTCAGGAATCCTTTTCTCGATTTAAAGCTACTATGTCCATATTCAGTACCAAACGTCACTCGTCAACAGTTTGCTGTTGTTAGTTGGCAGATTGCATTAGCACTTACATCAACCTTTCTAGCGTAGGCAAACCTGGCCTAAACTGGTGTCACATATTCGGTGATCGAGAATCATATTGCTTGTGCAGTGGTCCTTAGTGTGTTTGGATTGGCTCCCCATTTACTGTGCGCCAAATTCCTTAAAATATTGTTTCTTGTAGCAATTTTTAGACCAGTTTTTTCACACTGTTATCTGTATGTCAGGGTTCTATCTAATACCACGCCGAGATAGGTTGGGTTGGAGGTGTGTTCCAGTTGGGTGCCGTTCCAGGACACACAGTTTGCGGTGTGCCTGGAGAGAATCCCAAAATACAGTTGCCATCACTTTTTACTGCTGACGAAACAGTCTTAGCCTTCTTTGATGGCGGAAAATCCTTATGTGTCCGTTGTTTAGACTGTTTCTTTGTTTCGGGAGTGTAATGGTAGACTCGGGTTTCATCGGCAGTTATGAAACGACGCAAATAGTCCTTGGGATTACGGCGAAAACGTGCCAAAAGATCGCAAGAAACACTCAAATGTTTCAGTTTTGCTCTGGTGTGAGCAACCGCGGCACCCAACCGCTATATATTTTTTCATTTCCAATTCTTCCGTCAAAATTCTGCGCACACTGTCATTTCAGACCTCCACTAGGTCTGCTTACTGTCAAACAGAGACTAATCACACTAATCGACTGATCGATCTATACTGTCATATTTAAACTATTAAAGAATTATTCTACAGAATGGTAAAGAAGATTCCTCCGATTTCGCGCCATCTCTGTGTTGGGCCATGTAGTTATCGAACGATCCTCGTATATACGGGAATGCTAGAAACTAACTAATGATGTTTTATATTTAGAAACCCTTTAAAAGTTTATTAATTGTTGCAATTTAATTTTTTACAGCAATACAACAGTCAGTGAATGAATGGAAAGCTAAAAAAGAAAGAAAGCAGAATAATGCCGAATCATCAGAGGAGGAGCAAGAAGAAGATATTTACGCATCTGCTTCAAAGGTAAGTAAAAAATTTTCATTTTTGACGTATTTGATAAATTCATAATTTTATCGATTTTAGTCCGATGATGAAATGGATACCACAGCATGGGATGGCAATCAAAGATTTACAGCTCACGTACCAGTACCGAGCCAGCAAGAGGTTGAACAGGCATTATTAAAGAGAAGAAAACAAGAATTAATGGAAAAATACGGTGTGGGCGAACAAAATGAAACTTAATCTTAACAATTTTTAAACTTTAAAATGTAAAGAACTCAATTTGTATATTTTTCTATGTTAATGCATTACCGTAGAATATATTTTATAAAACATCTGCCTTGACTATTCCTCTACACAATAGTGTGAACTCCGTTACGCTCTCCATTAATTTCTTTTTATCAGCCTTTAACCTAAAAATACAATTGATTAAAACTATATACCTTCACGCATAAATAAGCGGAAATATCGTTACCTTAGTACCATTTTTATAAAATGTTCTTTTTGTTGCATATTCACTCTCGGCGAAGGGAATCCTTCTTGTTGCAATAAAGTATGTAACCACCTAGTTAAATTATCACAGTACTTTTTATTCAATACTAATAAAACCTCACTTAATAACTCAGCATGGGCTCTTGGACCGCTACCGCCTAAAACTCGATGCGGTTTAGTTATTTAATCTACTTATTTAACCAACCAAGCACTTACCTAAACTTATCAGCATTCTCAATATTAAAGCTTCACCGTAATTTTGCACTACCGCAGCTTGTTCAGTCTCTCTACTTCTTGTAATGAAATTGGACAAGTAGGAACAGCAGGCTTTAACGGCTTGACTTTCTGACATCGCCAAACACATAACAGCTGGGGAGATGTTTGTAAAAATTGATTAAATAGAATTAATCGTACAGGTAAATTCCGGTAATTCCAAACACCACAACTTTTAATTAATTCTGGACACGTGTTTCGTTTATTTTGGCCAAAAAAAGAACGTTTAGCCCAAATTTGACACTTCTGTCGTTTTCAACACGGCCAATTACATATGTATTCAAAATTTTTGCGAAATCGGAGTGATCAAGATTTTCTTCAAAAAACGCAAAGGGTAGGGTATGGGAAAAATTTCGATTTTTGACAATTCTCGAACGGTGTTCGATTTTGTTCATAAATAAGATATATGTATATGTATGTAATTGACCCTGCTAAATACGATAAAAGTGTCAAATTTGGGCTAAAGTATGTCGTTTTGCCAGAAAATGCATGAATATGACCGAAAGTTTTGAAAATCCAAGAAAATCCGGCTATTTATACATTTTTTCACAAGAAAAAGCCTTACTAGGCCAAATTTGACACTTTTCCCATATTCAGCATGCTCAATTACATATATATTCAAAATTTCAGCGAAATCGGAGAGGTCGAAATTTTTGTCAARAAACGCAAAGGGTAGGGTATGGGAAAAATTTCGATTTTTGACAATTTTCGAAGGGTGTTCGATTTTGTTCATAAATAAGATATATGTATATGTATGTAATTGACCCTGCTAAATACGATAAAAGTGTCAAATTTGGGCTAACGTATATCGTTTGGTCAGAAAATGCATAAATATGACCAAAAGTTTTGAAAATCCGAGAAAAGTTAGCTCGTATCAGCCATCTATACATTTTTTGACAAGAAAAAACCTGATAGGAGCCCGAGATACACGATGATGGGCACTTTTATAAAGTATTTACAAAACAGCAATAAATTCATGCCTAAAACTGACCTCATCGCTAACACATCCCGAAAAAGTAACCCCACGTAAATTGAATGAAGTAGAAAACATACCGCTAGTCTGCAATTTATTGTCTGAGACCTTTAACAATGATGATTGTAGTGCTTGAATAATGGCCTAAGGTTTGGTATTCCTGATGTAAGAGTTGCAACAAATGAAATCATTCCATCAATAGAAGCTAATATTAGAGATTATTAGATAGATATAGAATATTAGATTCTACAACTAAGATGCTTGTCCTCTACGATGTTGCCATCTCGTGAGTGTGAACTTAATCGTTAACGCGTATTGTACGTCAATGGGTTATCTTGACTTAATACATAACCTATTAGAGAAAAGATTTGGCAACAATGCGTACCTCTATTATGACGTGCCTCCTCTGTTATCGTAAACAGACTATAACTAAGAACCCATTACCGTCTATCCTAATCTAAGACGGGAAAGATGATATTAAAAATTAATAAACAGAAATTGAAAATTCAGATTCCTCAGTTCCAATTCCACTATTTCGAAAATGTATTTGTTGAGTGTAGGCTTTCACGACCGTAATCCATAGTAGAAATTGCTTTTCGGGTCTTGTCGCGTAACTATTCTTTGTCTTGACGTTTCGCTGATTGTGTTGCAGCTTCTTCAGAAGTTTTCTTAAAGACTGGACTTTACTGTTAGTCCTTAGAAAACAAGAAGCAAGAACCGAAAAACAATTTCTACTATCGAAAATGTATTGTTTGCCAAAAATTCATAAACCCGGAAATTCAGTAAGATCCATAGTGTCGGGTATCAACTCCCCTACTTATCATTTATCCAAATGGCTGTCTAACGAGGACAAGAATTTGACGTCATATTTTGAAAACTTAACTGTTCAAAATTCCATTGTATTTGTCAAGTTAGCAACATTGAATTGAAACAAGGTGAAATTCTCGTAGCATTTGACGTATGTTCACTTTTTCTTAGCGTACCTATACAAGAAGCTTTGAAATATTGTGTAGGAAAGTGCAAGCAGTTCGTGACAGTCGGCAAAGAAACAGCCAGGAAAAGCAATCTACGGGGATTTCGAAAACCACGAGGCACTGGTAAAGAGATATAAAGACACTAAGAGACTAAGGCATAGGAGGCCAAATGATAGAATCTTTAAATTCGGTCAGAGCACAGAGATGAAGAGAGACCACGGAAGGGGTAAACGTTACTCAGTCCTGTATAAGGGGCTGGAGCCTTCTGAGACGACTGGGAGCTGCCGCACCCTCGCCTGAGAGGATCGGCCGTTATAAATCCCAACAAAATTGCTGACCGCCTTGAGCAAGTCTTCAGATAAAGCCTTCTCTCGAGAAATAAAAAAGGCAGAAACCCTAACATCGCGTTGACTCCCCCTAGAAACAAAATGGTCACATGCCTTCTCCATGGCAGATCTAATTACAGCCATGAAAAAAATGAAATTGAGGAAGTCACCTAGCACCCTAGACGATGTATTCCAGGTGTTCTTAAAAACCTGGGAGATTTGGTTAAGCAATGACTATTGGACTTTTACAATAATATCCTGTTGAACGGCGACATCTCCAATGATTTTCAAAAATCCAAAATACTGACTCTCCTCAAACCAGCAAAAAATTTGATTATTAGAAATCCACAAAATAAATTCGAAATTGGCATCCTTAAGATCAATTAAAACTAGATATGAAGAGTATGTTGCCCATTTTCGACTTGGAAGAGTCGAATTTTCCGCAGTCGCGCAACATCTTATTAAGAACGGACACTACCGAAGATTTGAACCGGAAAACGGCAATATTAGGAATAGTTCCGTCTATTTTAAAACCCTCTGAAAGATGGGCCGTTCTTAACATGTGTTAGCGATTAGGATCACTTTCGGGCATAAATTAAAAGGTTGTTGTGATGGCTGGAGTTACTGGAGTGACTGAAGTCCTTGAAATCACATACATCTAATCGCACCTGTAGATACTTACCACATTGGAATAGAGCACCTAAATCGACACCGCTATTTTGAATTAGATGTGGTACTTTCTTATACAGTTGCGTTAACATTAAGAAGAAAGCCTCTAAAACGTCAGATTTCTCGGAGAGCTGCGTATTACTCGTAAGCTGGGAGCACATTTGCAATGTTGTGTTGACTATTTCCTTTAGTAGTTCTTGCATTAGATTGGCGTATTCGTTATCTCGTCCAAACATAATCATCGCCTATAAAAATTTTATAAAATAGTTATAATCGCTTTATTGTATGTATGCATATATTCTTACAGTCGTAGATAAGCCTAATACGCTAGCTTGTGGCGTTTCTCTGTATATATTTACAACCAAATTCAATATATCCGTTATAAGGGGTTTACTATCGTCCATAAGTGTAGTTACAATGTGTTTTAGCAATCCACATAATACCTAAATTAAAATTTATGCATATTTAAATCATTCTTACCGTTTTTTATCGTATAAAAAAACTTACATCTATCACCTCGGCGTTATTACAATATTTAGTACCTATAATCGTATACAATCCCATCGTATTTTGTCCTATAACTAACAGAGGTTGCTGTACTCCAGATGCTGGCTTATTTTGAATGTGCAAAGTTAAAAAAAGGGCGCTAATCACTTTCAGTCTTGTTATCAACATTGTAGAAATGGAAGGGTCCTAAAAATAGACAAATATATATCGGAACAAGAAGGGTGCCCAAAATTTTCGCTTACAGGTTGTGAGTTTAGTAAAGATTGGATTTCCTCAAACGATGGTGAGAGGATAATTTGCAAATATTGCATTATACTGTCGACCGGTAATATACTTAAAATTTTACCGATACTGTACATTAGGCGTGTTCGTTCTGGTAAACGTAGTTGGCCACCTTGTAATACCGACTAAAAAGAAAAACAACATTAGTTCCTCTTAATAAATCGTAAAATAATATAAAACAGTACCTGACTTGCCATTAATATATGCTCAGCGTATTGATGGAGATACTTCTGACAATTGTGCGTTAAATCCTTTAGCGCCATCGTTGCACTGGGGGACACCTCAGTATTAGAAATACCAGAAATAACGAGCGGCACAACGTTCTCTAACATATCCGGATGATCAGCCAGCCATTCAGAATATGCTCCTACCGTTTCTAAAGCACTTGATAACACTTTATAATGTAGATCGGTGTAAGGAATACTTTTCAAGGTAATCATTAATTTTGGCAAGAATAGATTCTCTAATTCTATACATTCAGCGACAGCACCAAAAGCATGTAAACAGCTCTCGATCATATTCCAATGATCTCGATTCACCGTACACTTTTGAAGCGCCTCATCAAGTTTTGTGCTAAGTATATCCAACATTTCTAAATTTAATACATTGTAGCAATACATGTAGGTGTCCGCTACATCCTGTCGATAACATCTGAATGTTTCTTTATCGTCCAAAGTCCAGGTTGAATTCTCTTCTGAGCTTTCGTACATTGCTTTTCGGATCATGATACAGACTAGCTCCCGATAATATGGTTTAATAATTAGTAACAATTCTGCGTAATCAGCTGTGTCTTGCCACGACAATATATCATCCTGTATTAAAAAAAGTTCATTACTTTTTAATATTTAAAAATTAATCATTTTAAACCAGTGACTAACCTGCAAAGTGTACCAAAACCCAAACGTAATCGAACTACTAGTTTCATCGACCGGATATGAACCAGGCAGGTCTGAACACCTCAACAAACATGTAAATAAGTCTTCCGCAACTTTGCAACCTTCTGAATTCCTATTGCGTAAATTTTCAATAAATACTTTCGAATGCGTATCAGCTACACCTGCTAATAAAAGATAGATACTGGCCATTATGTCCTAAAACAAATCAGAATTAATTAAAATTAAATTAATCACCAAAATTCCATCTTAAATACATTATTCGGATCAGATAGGCTCCGTTCCATGTCCAAAATTTTCATAAACTTTCCTAACATATTAGCCGTATGTTTCATAATATAATTCCTATATTTATGCGTATTGGGATGGTGTACCACAGCTGTTAAAGCTTCAAGTGTAACTTCTGCGACTTCCATCTCTTCCGATGCCATTTCTTCTGGGTCGCTCCTATTCCTACAATTTTTAAGAGAATATTGAAGACGACAAGGTTGCATTTTTTTTTTATTACCAATATACAAAACATGTGAGGTCTGTCAATAAATCCATTATTCTTGAGCAATTATCGATATCAACACCCCCTAATTGTATCCAAGCTGATGCACACCGAGCTGTGTTTAAATATGTCGTTAAATTACACATTTCAAAGCTGTAAAATTGTCGTATTAATTTCAATAGATTGTGTTTTTATATTACGTAATCTTACTTCGAATTTGGAATAGGCATTAAACACATTTCTACTACTTTTAAAATATCTTTGGATACCTCTTGTAACACTGCTCTTACCCTATTTCTTTGACTAGTAGCTAACGTCGTACTTTGAAACTATAAAATCAATGTATATCCATCTTAATTATCCCTCTAATAATTGCTAGGAAACTTACCTCTTCAGGAATTACAGTTAATATTTCTAATAGAATCCAGACTACACGTTCAGGTTCTACATTTGGTAAATGTTGCGGTTGAAAACTAGAAACTAATTCTTCAAAAGCTTTTGGCCAATAAGTAGGTACAGTATGTATTATATATGCAGATAACTAAAAATCAACTATGTATTTGGCAATAATCATTTTAAACCTTTTCTTTTACGTACAGCTATACATAAGCGATTCAAAACTATTTTAGGTCCCATTGCAAAGCTTATAATGGACTCTAATATTCTCTTCTTTAAAATCTCATAATGATCCGCTGGTACTTCATTCCAATATTTTAAAATTTTGGTATGCAATGTTGTAGCAGCAAAAAACTGCACTTCTGAGCTCTACAACAATATAGTATCAAACATTTATCTAATGAATAGATTTTATACAGTATACTCTTTGAGGATGCAGTAAATCCCATACAAAACTCCATGCTTGTGGTGAATTTTGAGCCTCTGTTAACCATTGATGTGCCTCGGCTTGCTGAGAAGCTTCGGTTCTATAAAAAACTGTCACAGCTTTTTCTAAATTTTCTGCTGTGTATTCCATCATTTTCTACAAATGCATATTTTTGAATGACTATTTTGAAAATATTTTGACTTTTTACTTACCAAGTATCCAAAACTACATTATTAAATGGTTAAAAAAACCACTGCCTCAGGTGTCGGTAAATGCGTAATCTGATTTGTCAATGTCATAATTTGGTAATTAATAATTAAGAACCTAATTTACAATAGAAATGTATTTAAGAGCAAGGAATACTACTATGTAATTTTATTGATTTCTATAAAAAAATAAAAAGCTTAAATTAAAATCTATAAAATATATATTCTATCAAACGCTCAAAATTATGCAACTTCATTCTGTTCAATTGACGTTCCACTACCAAACTGTCATCTGTCATTTTATCCCTGTAAATTGTAAAAGGTTATATGTCGTGTGGTGTTTTACATATTTTGCGGAATCTGTTATACAAATACGAAATAAATAATGCCTGTAGCGGACGATATAAAATCAAGTTGGGCAGATGAGGTCGAATTGGAAGGAGGAGCGCTTCCACCTTCAACGGAAGTGCGGGAAAACGGCTTTAAGATCGTTACCGATTACAAGTATAACGAGGATGAGAAGAAGTTAAAAATCGTTAGGACGTACAAAATCGAAAAACGCACCGTTTCCAAATCGATCGCTTTGAGGAAAACTTGGAAAAAGTTTGGAGAATCTGCAACGGATAAACCCGGACCTAATCCTGCTACAACAATTGCTAGTGAAGATGTTTATATGCAATATGTGACTAGTAAGGAGGAGGATAATAAACCAGAGGATGAAAGTAGCATTGATAAATTGAAAAGTAGGTAGCGTTAGTTTTTGAGAAGATATAATTATGTGATTATTTCGATTTCATGTAGGTTTGGGAGATAAGAGTGTTGTTCGATGCAGAACTTGTGGACAAGAGCATTGGACTACAAAATGTCCATGGAAGGATACTGTATTGATAGGTGGTAAACTACCAGACGATAAAAAAGGTCCCGCTGTTACTACAGGTAAAGACGAGGAACATATTTTATATTGGTTCAATTCTAAATTGTGTTAATTAGGTTTTACTAATGCGGAAACTGGTAAGCCAGGCGGTTCTAAATACGTTCCACCAAATATGAGGGATGGTGCAGCGAAACGCACTGACAGTACCAATATGGCAAGAAGAGATGATACTACAGCAATTCGTGTTTCGAATCTAAGTGAATCAACTACGGAAAATGATTTAGAAGATCTGGTGAAACCGTTCGGACCAATTCAAAAATTATACTTGGCTAAGGATAAAACTACTGGAGCTTGTAAAGGTTTTGCTTATATTCACTTTAAATTTAGGAATGATGCAGCTAAAGCTATTCAAGCATTGAACGGACACGGTTATGATCATCTTATATTGAATGTTGACTGGTCAAAGCCTCCAACACATTCTAACCAATAAAATAGAATGCGTATGTAACTGGTAATACTAGAAAATTATTAAGTTTTTCTATGATTGAATGGAATAAACTCTGGGATTGATTTTATTGGATTCAGTTGTTAAATAAATTAATAATTTTGTAGTATTATAATAGAAAAATATCCACACATTTATAAAAAAATAATGTAACAGGATGCTTGTTTGTTTGTTTTTTTTTAATGACTTTTAGCTCATTAAAAGGTTGCAAAGTTTCTAATTCCGTTGAGTTATATGATCTGTTCTTCAATAGTTAAAAATAACATCTAACTCTAATTTTTTTGTTAGATAACCTTGGATTTATTTGATTATAAGAACAATATACAATAAAACCCTGTTAAAATGTCTTTTAATCAGTCTAATGTGTACGGTGTATAAGGAGTCTGTTACCTATCAAGAGGGCTTGCCCTTTATGCTTGAAAACAGGAGTGTTTTGAATAATTTTAGTTACCGTAAAACTTCAATTAACTAAGTCATTGCACCAGATGAAAGCAACTTTTAGATAAAAGCTTTCCTATAACATTGCTTTATATTTTCAATTATGCTCCGGTCCAAAGGTTGGATAAGTGAGGTTGTATTCGCTGGAAGAAACAGGCATCCATTAATAACTTCCTGCGGCAACTGCTTTTCGGCCTTATGAGCTCTAACTTTAGTCACGAATACGTTATAGAACCATTTTCAGCACGCAATACGCTTTTACTGCGACACATTATGGACGCGGTCTTGGAGTTGGGCGCCCTTATAGGGTCGTACTTGTCAGGAGGATCTTTCCCAATCAAGTTTGGCGGCGAACTACGACTTCTAGAGACATTAGAGCTGGCGTCCCTCAAGGTTTCCTCTTGGGACCTCAGTTTTTCATATATTATACCAGCGACATCCCACGCTCACCAAACACCCGCTTGGTGATTTATGGGGATGACGCCACTATTTACACCTCGTTCAGGAACGATGGACTAATATTCAGGCGTCTCCAGCGATCCGTCGACGACATTCGTGAACGGGGCACCAGCTCGGGGCTAAGCATTAACGCAGCCAAATGCGGGGCTATTCGCTTCTCGCGGAACGAGGTCATTTCCGGGTCTGGTGCCTCTATTGTGTTGGAAGCTGGACATTAAGATATTGACCTTTATATCGTTTCTGCGATCGATTCTCACATATAGCGCCCTGACCTGGTCCAGTTTGTGTCCTACTCAAAAAAAAGCGACTCAACATGACGAATGATTGATTCAGCACCATGATTTGTTAGCAACGTACAAATAGACCAGGACTGTGTGGGTGGGGAAAATACACACCTGACAGAGTACCCTACGACACTCGGCAGAGGAACTTTAGAGAGGGTTGCACGGTGGGAGTTAGATCATGACAGACCTCCTCCTTGTGTCACGACACGACGTGTCCTCGAGGTAGACGACCAAACCCCAACCAAGATATGCCATCACTAATGACGCAGACGCTTTGGACTTTGAGATCCCAACATGACGGACAAAAAGGCTAAATAGCCCTACTGTTCAGTCTTGGTACTAGAGGAAGCCTTTGGACACATGTTGTTCTTTTCAGCATCGCGTTTGCCATCATTAATGTTATTCCCACACGCTCCCATCAGTAACATTTTTTTTAGATAGTGACGGATAACACAAAGTGACGCTTAATCGAAGTATCCCAATTACACATGCATTGTGTTCCAGAAATAAAACAATCTAGTGAAGTTACCGACGTTCATGTATTATTAGGAAAAAAATAACAAGAAAAAAGTACTCGAAACTTTCACAATACAAAGCTTATGGAAGTCTCGCACCACCCTCTGCATTATCACTATGATCTTCACTTTCCTCGCTTTTAGAGGAACTAGAACCATCCGATTCTGAACTATCTTCATCAACTTGCCTACTCCGCTTCGGAAATCCCTTCTTATTCTTGTGTTTCTGTCTTGAGGCAACGCCTTCATGAAACGTAACCTTTTTAGTCTCTGTATGATTATCCTGCGTTGTTTGCCTCGACCTACACAAGCAGTGTTTAATCGGGTTGGTTTGAATTTCAACTGATTCTTGTGATGGGCTGTATTGTACGCTTTTATCCTCAAAAACTGGTTCTAATACGAATTGTTTCCTCTAAAAAAAAAATCAAGCCATGTTGAGAAATATTCTTTAAAGTTTGCAGCAATTAACCTTGACACTATCTGGAAAAAGTTGTTCTGGTAGCTTTTCCGGTTCCGTCTCGTTTTGTTGGGATAGGATGGATTTTTTAGACAGGCCTATAATCAATAATTTAATAATTATTTCTTGATTGTTTCTAAATATATTAATCAGATTACATATATCAGGCAATTTTCGTAATTCGTCCGTATTAGTTTGCCCGTCCATATGAAATTGTAACCGGAATGGATTTTGTCTAAACTGTTCGTGCAACAGCATCGCTTCTAACGCCTGTTTCTGAAGCTGATTCAAAGCAATTTGTTGTTGTAATGTTGTAGGCGGCTGGCAGAATGCGTTAGCTAAACTGGATTGATTCGAGCAATTATTTTGATTCCTTGAAACAGAATTAATGAATAAAGAAACAAAGACTGCAATAAAATTTAATACGGAAAATTTCTAAGAGCGTAATTCTGCGCGGCTGGTTGAAATGTATACGTCACTCCTTGTGGTACTACATGTCTTTGAGTTACTACTTGAGTAGGTTGCGGACAATTGCATTGATTGTTGATAGGGGTTCCCCAATTAAATTGTGGCGGTTGCGGCTGTTGACCTGAGATTGAAGTAGTTGTAGAATCGTATACGTTCCTGTGTTGTCCATGGTTTACGAGTATGTTATTGTTACCAAATCGTGCAGGTACTTAGAACAAAAAAAATAGGCGTTTAAGAACGAAATAATAATTATAATGGGAAACTCTATGCCCTCACCGGTATTGTATAAGTTTTCATGATATGCTGTTGCAGTTTCTGAAATATACGGCCTGTTATACATATTTTATCCAATAAAGTACGAAGAATTTTGTCATCTTGTTCATATACAATCCAAAAAAGAACCTATTTTTGACAAGATCTGTCAATAACCTGTCAAAATTTTGACAGCGTTTGATGTGACATATAAAAATAACGCTATAATTTTATTGAATGTGTTTATTTAATTTAACATAACATAAAACCAAGAATATAACTTAAAATTCTAAACCAGTTCCTTTAGTTTTTTCCTCAATCCATTTATCGAACATTTTCGAAATTGCCGGTGTCATCTGTTCTTTCCACGCTCCAATTTTGCCATTCCCTATAAACGGAACCCCGCCGTTCTGTCTTCCGTTTTTCTCGTGAAACGCAGTGAACGTTTCCATGTTCACGCTAGGATTATCTTTCATCTTAGTTAATGTTAGGAAATCGTAAATGTTATTCACATCCTCGTCAGTTAGAGGTTTCGCCAAGAATGCGGCAATACGTCTTATGATTCCTTTAGTATCGGATCGTAAATCTTCGTATTTTAAAAATAGGATGTGTGGTTCCTCCCTTCTCTTCCAGAATTCAAGTGAATGATCTAAGACGTCGCCTAGGGGCATTTTTCCTTCGCAGAACAATTTCGCAGATTCTTCGAAACCTACGTTCATCCCGTAAAACATCTGCATATGTGGGTGATAGGATCGGCATACATCTTTTGGATTTCGTGCCATATAGATGATCTACAAATAGATATGTCGTAACAATCTGGCGTCATTTTCACGTCTCTAGGAAGACAGTTGTTACGTCAATGTAACCAACTAGAAGATGTCATAAAAATGAAAAAACCATGACAGTATGTAACAACTAAATGACATTTCCTTAAGCAACTTACATTTAACGTCATATCGAAACGAAAATCTGACAAACACAATAGCAACATATTTTTTACGTCATTTTAACGTAAATTGTTTACGTAATAAATATGTCTACATTCCGGCATATTTTTGTGGTGAAATGACGTATCCGGTGATGAATGACGTAAAAATGACGGTACCAAATTTGCTGCGCACATTTAATTTTGAAATAAATACAATAAGAATATATACATACTTTTGGTTTTACGGTGTGCAGTTTTCTCGGTAACTGATCATACGGTATGTGGGATTTAATAAATCTTGGTGATGGTAGGCCTTTGACGTATTCTACTGAATTACCTCCGACGTATTGGCAATATTCCGGATTGTCAGCGAAGTAAACGGAACCTCTGAAAATTGTAAAATAAAACAAACTATTGACATTATATTATAAGATAATTACTCGAGTAATGGGGCGCGTAATTGTTGAATTGTCGAAGTTGATTTCCCAAAATCTAAATTATTTGCTATCAGCCATATTATTTCTTGACACCATGTCGAGCCTTAAAAAAAATTAAATCGTAATAAATAAAAATTAGAGCCCATCATTACCTATTATAAATAATCAGATTACGTCATATTATCGTCATAATAAGTCATACGTCATCAAAATAAGTAGATCTCGAACCTCGTTATTATTGACTTTGATCATGTATCAGCATTGGTCAAGGTCAATGAGGAGCTTCTAGAATTATCTGAAACATAAAAAGGTCAATTTTCAAGGTCGTCTTCTGGCTTCTCGTCAATAATTCCATCTTCCTCCTCTTCAATTCTTTCACTCATTTCAACACCATGCACTTCTTAATTATTAACTTTCGCCATTATCACTGTCAAATATCACAAAGTGCTGCTATAATCACTATCATATTACACATGCATTTCAACCTTGAAAATGTATACGTATAGGTCTTCTACTCCATGTTCTACTCAATTACTTGTCACAGTCTTGAGTGGGCATGACTTTATCCCCGAAAAGGTCATTGTCAAACAAGTCGCAATGAAAACGACGACTTTAGTCTTGAAAATGTGAAAATGCTCTCCAGTTTGAGGACGGCTCGTATTAAGAAGGATGGCCTTGATTTTAAAATGATGAGATGATAAATTGAGCATGAAATGACTTTGAAAACTGACCTTGTTGTGTTTCTGCTGATCGTAGAACCTCCTCATTGATCTCGTCGCATTGTGCGTGTTGTGTTCATTTCGCCACGGGCAAAATTTCAAGTTGTCAACAGCAAAAGTCAACCAAAATAGAAATAGAGGAAGACGAAAAATAGCACGATTTAAAAATGATTATGTGGAAATCTCATAATAAAGTCGACGCGAATACTTATAATATGGTCAAGGTCAATGAGGTGTTCGAGAATGAGCTGTATAACTCTCGAAAGAACGTCAGGGATTGCGCAATTTTTTTTTACGTTTTTTGAGATAAAAATGTGACAATTTCAAGATATCGGCGAATTACGTCATTAGTTAATGTCGCTTGTTTGACGTATTATATCAGAATTAAGACGTCATATTCTGTCCGCTAAGAATTGATGCAATTTAGACGTGATTTTGACGATATCATCTGTTATGTGGTTATTTTTTACCTCATTCAAGTGACATAACTTCCAGTTGCTTTTAGAAATGCTAGTTATTTTCATATTTACGAGTTTCTTCATCAAAATGATAAATATCCGCAATTTTTTTTTGGCGGGATTTTTAAATAAATTTACAAATCTTATATTTTCAAGTAAAATTTTCGGTAAAACAGTACAATCTTTCGGTGTGCGTACCTGTTCGTGAAAAACTGATTAGCCAAACATCGTCAGGACGAACTTCCGAATCCAATATACCCTGCGCCATCAACGAATATTCCAATGGCATTACAAACTTGCCCGGATTAAATTCGTACAGGCAATCTTTTTTACCAAACCATTTATCTAATTTTTCACTGTAACATCGTTCTAGTGGTGCGAACGTAAAAGACATTGTTTAATTTATTTTAAACCGCTATTCATTCTTATATAATTACTACCGGTTATCAGATAACGTACTGCGGTAGATCTAACTGCACGGCTATTTAAAACCTACTCTTCTTGTTTGCACGAAAGTGACTATTTTCAGAGAAAGTGAATCTATTAATTGTTGTTAACATCTCTTCGCGTGTGTAACTCTTATGTAATCTAACATACATATCTTTTTCTGCATAGAATTAGCGGATGTAGGACTTGTGGGTACCTGTCTATGAAAAACTGATTAGAAACGCATTGTTAGGACGAACTTCCGAATGCAATTCATCCTAAGCAATCAATGAATTCGGTTATAGGAATTTGCTCACAATCAGATAAAAAAACAATTTATTATTATACGTTATATAATGTATAATACGCTGGTAGTGACGAATATATGTATATTTCCTTCAGATGGAAGCATGTTGTTTTCTCTAGGGTGAAAGTGAATACGCCAATGTGAAAATGTTGTCGTATGTACGACATACAGAAAAGTCAAAGAAAACTATTTATTAGTTGTAAAAAAGTATTTATTGCTCTTCGTATACAATATATTTACTTTTTAGCAATTTAAATTTAATAGTTCAAAAGAGAAAATCTAAGAAAGCTGTGTTCGGATAAATACGCACAACTAAGTACCTATATATATGTATTTGACGGAAAATTCCTAACCGTTTGAACTTATTTACAAACCGAACTGTTAAGAAGTAACTTCGTTGAAGCAAAATTATGTTAATATGTCTCAAGTACCGGAAAGTGGCCATAGTTTGTCACTGTCAAAGAATCTAAATTCTAGCTGAAAAAATGACGTTAATGTATAAGTATCATCAATATTAGCTGCATAAATAACGTGTAGCTACAATACAAATAATCAACAATAAGCAGGACAGTGAACAATAAAACAAAAAATACACTTTTTCTATGACATTCGTGGCCACGTGGTGGTCACATGCGGTTGCTGCCTCTGTATGTATCGCTTATATTTTGTCGTCTGACATTTAATGTGTTTGAAGGTGCTAGTTTTTACGTTTTCAGCGATTTTCTAATAGGTTTTCGTAAATATTGCAACTGTCTAATGTTACTAGCTTGCCAATGTTGCCATCTTAGAATTTGAGGTCAAGTGGTGGTCACATCCAGTGTCTCACACTGTATCAAAATAATGATATATAACATTAGTGTGACATTAGAGACAGTGATAAAAAGAATTTAAGTTAGCAATTCGGAAGCAGCTTCTTTACTCGTCAAATTTAGAACACCTTTGCGGTTAAATATTTTATTTGCAATAGATTTCTGAATGACATTGCCGTAGTTATTTAGTTCAGTCATTTGTGATTTTTTCTTCTTTTTTTCGCGTTTTGTATAATTATTATTAATGTGAGTTTAAAGAATAATAAAACATACCGCTAACGGTTTTGTTTATTCTGATAGTGTTTTTAGAAGGAGATCTAAGTAGAAGTAATTCTAATCAATGCAATTAGGTATAATAATGCAGAATATTCCACTCACAACGCCATTCATTGATAAATCCTAAACAAACGTGAAGTGCAATCATTATGATCATATTTTGCTAATAATTTTTCAGGTGCACCAATCAAATCAAGAAACTTCAATTGCATCGTTTCTATACTTGCTTGTAACCATATACCAAATGACTATAAATGAATCGGTACAAATACATATTTACTTAACACTGAAAAATCGGCTAGTCTGGTTATTTGTTGTAAATATATGATTTTGTAGGTTTATGTCGTTTGTATCATGTCTTTGGGGCTTGGCTTTTAGTTTAGTTTGACAATTGTCTGACAAATTTATATTTAAAAATCAGGCGTGCTAACATAAAATTACAAAAGTGCTGCCACCTTAACTGGTAAGTAACTGGGAACTAATTTTGACATAAATGTCATTACAAGTGTGTCTGAGTGTGTCATTTATCAATATCCACTCTTTATCGTTGTAAACACAATATACCGAATGATGGTACTTTATAGTGCTAAAGTATTAAATTGGGTATTATGGTTACGGCATTTTGATGTCATTTGGATGACGAACAGGACGTATCAGTTTTTAGACCTCGTTAATCCTGTTACTTTATAATCATCATACTTAATTTTATCCTTCATTTTGATTTAAATTGACATGTTTTGGCTTGTTAGCCTCGTGCTATGCAAAAGAACGAAATTTATGTTTATCATTCATGATTTAAGTCAATTTATTCAATTTTTCTCAACAAACTTACCGAAAATGTTAGATGTAAGCAAGAAAGAAATAATAAAAAATAATAGTAGCACAATATGTATTTGATTGTGGTTATCTTACTCAATTCAACTTAAAAAATACCAAAATTATCGTCAAAAGAAATAATTGTTTTGAACGATAAGCTATAATGTTTTTATAAATATTTTAGCACAATAAAACGGTTGTTGTACTGGACAGTAACGTATTAAAATCGACTCTAATTCCAAATTAATAAAATTAAATAAATTAACTAAAATGTATTAAACCAATTCTAAAGGAATACATTTTGAATGTTGCTATACACTATGAAGTTAGCTACACTACAAATTATCATTTTTATCTAACACTTTTACAAAATATTTCGTATTTCATATAAAAATATTGAATCCTACTCTGAACATTCACGTTAGATGCCCTTGTATGCTTTGATGTTGTTGCTGTTCACTAAATAAGAAGGAATGAAACATGTATTATCTGGAAGTTTGCTTTCTGCGGTCGATATATTCGTGTAAATTCAAGTCTATATAAAAAAAAAATTCAGAACGACCGTGACAACTTCCATATAGGTATAAGTAAGAAAGCGAAAACATTCCATTTCGAACCAGGAAAAAGAATTTTATTCTCTACACAACGCTCGTAACATTCTCTGCAGTTCTCGTCGCATTGTGCGTGTTGTGTTCATTTCGCCACGGGCAAAATTTCAAGTTGTCAACAGCAAAAGTCAACCAAAATAGAAATAGAGGAAGACGAAAAATAGCACGATTTAAAAATGATTATGTGGAAATCTCATAATAAAGTCGACGTTGTTAGTCAGGAGAAGGATTGTTTTCAAGATTTGATCCTGGAATGTAAACATTTACCACCTGGTTCGAAATTGTCGTACGGTTTGCGGAATCGTTTGGAAAAATTCTCGTTGGCATCGCGTAGGGAAATTGTTAATCGTGTCCAAGTAAATCATGGTTGTGCTCCGTTATTTATTGCTTGCAGAAGAGGCCAGTTGGAAATTGTCGAATATTTAGTGAGTGTTTGTCATGCTGATATCGAACAAAGAGGGTGCTACGAAGTACCTGATGACAGGTTAGTGTCAACATATAAGAAATGAAATTTGTTTAATATTTTTCCTTCTTAAAGATCTGTACATTCGGTTACTCCATTATGGTGCGCTGCAGTTTCGGGGAAGTTACCGGTAATCGAATATCTTGTAGAGCATGGTGCCGACATCAATGCAGTATCCGATACAGGATCTACACCAGTGCGATCGGCTTGTTTTATGACCCATTTAGAAATCGTACAATATTTAGTTGCACATGGGGCTGATATTAATCGTCCCAACTTCAATGGCGGAACCTGCCTAATAAATTCCGTGCAAAGTGCGCAACTTTGTAAGTTTTTATTGAAACATAAAGCTGACGTAAATGCAAGAGACATACAAAATAAAACAGCTTTGCATTATGCTATTCAAGAGCACAGGTTAGTGACAGATTTATAATTCACTTTCTTTTTCTGGAAATATCCTGATTTGAACTTGGAGTGAAAGTTGTTTGTTTAAGTATTAATAGCTATTTTCTATTTGCTTGCATCACATGTATTTGCTTTAGGTTGGAGACGACACAGTTACTTTTGGAGTATAATGCAGATTATAATGCGAAATCAAAATATGGCGACGATGCTTTACAAACGGCCTGTTTGAAAGGTGCTGTCCTAATATTTGAATATTTAATAAGGACTATTAACTATTCAAGTGAACGATTGGCAAATGCGCATGAATTATTAGGCTCTACTTTCTTGGATGAACATAATGATTTGTATACTGCGTTGAAACATTGGAAAATTGCACAAACGATTAGGGAGACTCCAAAAGGTAAAGTACTTCTATGTAGTGATATATTATTTAAAAAGCTTCTCAGCGGTAAACAGTTGACATTAGTTCGTTTGGGTGGTTTGAAGGGCTCGTACCTAGCCGATCGTCAAATTTAAAAATATCAAGTTGCAAGAAAAAAATCTTCACCTTACTTCTTTGTCTCAATCGAGACACAATTGTTATAATCGGATAATAGTCATACTTGGGTTAATAGTCATAGTCGGTCCTTAAGTCTACTTTGTGTATCAGAGCATATTCGGGTAAAAACAAAAAAAAGCTAACGAAAACAAGGGTATACAAAACTGACCAGAGCAATATGTTGTAGACGATACTGAGTCGGTTATTATGATGCTCTACTGGTTCAAACACCATGCCAAGCTCTGTGCTAGGGCACGAACTAATTTTTACCAGGAAGGGTCAAAAAATTGAACGGTAATAAACGAAAGAGTTAGCAACCAACAGGGAAATTAAAGTTCCGAATATGTCCTTATACATTGGACCTTCAGTCTACACATATTGGTAAACTGGTTAACTGCTGCATTGCCTATGCGAGAACGAGACAAATTGACCGACACATAGCGAAAATATACGGTACTGGTAGTAATGGCATCGTTATCTTCTATGAATGCAAATGAATATGTAGGAGTAACAAAGCTAGATGATTTTTCTAAATTTAGTAACCCTCGTAGAGTTTTTCGCATTACATCAACCATAGACGTCATCACTAACGCCACGAATTCTTAATTGGTAATCTAATTCTACCTTAGACAATTGACCTACATTTATTTCCGACTCCATAGGTACTGTATATAGCCAAAGGTTATGTTAAACGAGAAAATGTTGCCCCACGTTGGGCGCCAATTTTTATTACCTTTAATTTTAAAAGAATCTAACGTTACACGAAGTTGGTATGGGTAATAAAGCACTTATTGTAACACAAAAGAAAACACCTAGTTATGCGATTATGATGGAATAGTTTTCTAAATACTTAAACAATAAGCGACCTCACTAGCTCAGCAGAATTGGACGGGATGGGAGGCATTTACCACAGATGAAATATGCGGGCGCCAGGAACAGCTACCTCTAAGCAATTATTATTATCTTAACACGAGGCGTTCCAAATTCGAGTTAACGGCATCAATTATCTTCAGTTCGGTATGCTACAGAATGGGTTTACAGTACGGGGGTCCAGAACGATAGAAAAGTCCGATAATTAACAACAACAAATATGTATACTAAATTTTGAAAGTTCTACTTTATAAATTTTGTTTTCATAGTGTTTGAAAACAAATTACGCAAAAGTCTGATAAATATTTAGCAATAAAATCTAGAACAAGTTGCCTAGTAAATTTAAAATGAATATTAACAAAATCTGCTTTTTACAATTATTGATAGATTACATAACTTTGGAGCCCTTACACGTCTCTAAAGGAGACGTACACAGAAACATAACTTTTTTATTTCGTTTTAGGAGTAATACCAAAACGACCAGTAATGCCACCAAGAGAGGCTTTCCAATTCCAACGAGAATTTACAACTATGTCGGAGTTGGAAAATATTATGGCGGATTTGGATTCCATACGTATTCAAAGCTTATTGATTGCAGAGAGAATACTGGGTCCATACCATAAAGACACAGTTTTCAGGTAATTATCGATCAAAATCAAAAGATTGCCTAATCTACTTAATTTGATGGTAGGTTAATGTTTCGCGGTGCTTCTTACGCCGACATGATGCGTTATCAAAGGTGCATCGATTTATGGCGAAGAGCATTAGAAATTAGAGTCGAAAAAGATTCAATATTGTATTCCGATACCTGTTTCACCGCACAAGCATTAGTTAGATTCATGGTTGACTACAATGAAAAACATATTCCGTCTGATGATAACGAGAACACGTTCGTTCAAAGATTTGAAGATTCAGTCGCCACATTCAGGATCTTAACAACAGACATAGCAGGTGGGAATATTTGTAAGTATAACGACGATATAAAATTTTAATTCTAAAATTGAATTGTAGTTGCAAGAGAATTATTAATGGTGAAACCGCAATACAAGCGGCAATTAGAAAATTTCGACAAAATTTTAAAATGCATCACGCACCTTATTTATTTAATGTTACAAACGTCGAAAACTAAAGATCAGAGGCGATTAGTTGTGGAGCTTGTAGCGAATCTAATCAGGATAAATCCTAAGAGCGCAACGACTGATGATACACTCTTACATATGTGCGTTTCAAAACTGAATACTATTCGTTCTGGATATTTTATGGATGAAGAACCTATCGTAGGTTTTTTCCCTGTAGTTTTGTAATCGAAAATTATATTTCTTTTATTTTTTTTAGGTTATATTCCCCGAAAAACAAGTCATACAGTTTTTATTAAATTTAGGTGCTAAGGTGAATGCTCGTAACGAATCTAAATGTACTCCTTTACACGTGGCAACTGTTTCATATAATTGTAATAATTGGGTAAGTGTTTTTTATTATTGGATAATACTTTAGTCAGATGGTCTGGCAGTGTCATGCAACAACTCGATTCCTGTCGTCAACCTACCTCTTCGTTTCTGTCGAATGGCTTGGTGTAGTTTTTCGAAAGTTTGACAATAAACATCGCTGTTGATTGTCGTTTTTGGTGGTAAAACCTCTATTAGCAAAATGCCTTGCATATCCAAAACATAGTTGCCATTGACTTTTTTGTAGAGTGCTGAATTTTGAATTTTTTCCATGTTGGTAAATTTGGATGTTTCCACGTCATTGATTCGAGGGTATTACGGTGCACCCACGTTTCGTCACCTGTAACTGTAAATGTAGAAATCTGACGATAGCGCATTAAAAGTCTCAGTGCCGCCGTCATTCGTTATATTTCGTGTTGGTCTGTCAACAGTTTTGGTACCCATTTCGCGGACACTCTTCGATAGTCTTGTTCAGATACGATTTCAAGATTTTAGGAATACCGGTCAGTAGAGCAATTTCCCGTATTTTCAACTGACGATCTTCTCGAATCAGCGTATCGATTTTTAATCGATTCTCATCTGTTTTCGTTGTTGATGATTTTCTTCGCACTCTTTCGGGATCATCACACATCAATACTAGCTTGTTTTTGACTCATAACGCCTTCCACGTAAGTCTTCAGTATTATTTTATAAATTTCGGTTATTTGCATGCAAAAAACGAATAGCCGCTAGCACTTCAAACTTCGAGTATGTTTCGATAGGAACTGACATTGTGCGGCTGTCCCCGCACACATTCTACTTAACCTAAGGCAATGACAATAGCCACCTATGCAGTACATTTGCGCATCTAAAATGTGTGCAAGTTTCAACCTGATCGGAGCGACGTAGGGAGTGTGCCGTGCAAACATACTAAAAATCAAAGGTAAAAATCGGTTAGTAGCGAAAATATGGGTTGTATTAGGAAATATTTCTCCTTTTAACCGAAAAGGGTTCTAGGATTCCAGATCCTAGCTTCTATTTATATATTTGTTGGCCAAAAAAGAAGATTTGTACTAAATTTGACAGTTCTGTCATTTTCACGATGGCCAACATACATATATTCAAAATTTCATTAAAATCGGAGTGGTTGAGATTTTTTTGAAAAAATGCAAGGGTAGATATGGAAAAAAAATCGATTTTTGACAATTTTCGAAGGGTGCTTCATTTTGTTCATAAATAAGATATATGTATGTAATTGGCCTTGCTAAGTACAATAAAAGTATCAAATGTGGGCTAAAGTATGTCATTTGGCTAGAAAATGCATAAATATGACCGAAAGTTTCGAAAATCCGAGAAAGGTTCGCTCATATTAGCAGGTATTTATACATTTTTTGATAAAAAAAAAATCCTAACTCAAATCTGACACTTTTCCCATATTCAGCATTTTCAATTACAAATATATTCAAAATTTCAGCGAAATCGGCGAGGTCGAGATTTTTTTCAAAAAACGCAAGGGGTATTATGGAAAAAATTGTGGATTTTTGGCAATTTTCGAAAGGCGTTCGATTTCGTTAAAATTTTGGTTATATATGTAATTGCCCATGCTAAACGCGATAAAAGTGTCAAATTTGGGCTAAATGTCTTTTTTTTGGTAAAAAAAGTATAAATAGCAGCTAAGATCTCAAATTCTAGCACTTTTTTTCCGTTTTTCCAAATTTTCGGCCAGAAGGAGAAATATTCCTAAATGCAACCTGTATATATTCTGAAAGCTGAGAAAATTTGCTACCACGTTGTAGTGGGTAGTCCAAAAATCGCGCGTTTTCTATACCAAAAGGCACTTACGAAGTGTACATTGGATATCTAGTCAGAATAACGTATGAAACTTAAGTTGTGAGAAAAAAATCAACGGCAAAAATCGATTAGTAGTAAAAATTTTATTAAAACATAAACATTGGAAAATTATGCGCTATTGCTTTATACAAAAATTAAATGCACAAAACTGATAAGGACTCGTGGTCCACAAAAGCGCGCAATTTTGGTAAAATTATTTCCATCATTCTCTGGACGACGTTTATATTCACTTCTCGGAATATTCGGTCATGTCCATTCTGTACATAATTCATGTTATGTTCAGTTAAACACTCCTGAGTGATTCTGGTATAATAGCAGGAAGCCATATCAGGCCAGAATATTATACCATGATTATATTCGAGATAATCTTTTGTTTTTAGTTGGTACCTCTTCTGTTGCAATATGGCGCTCATATCGATCAACCAAACGGGTCAGGAGAATGTCCAGCGGATAGAGTCAACGTAGACCCGTTCAATTTAGATATTAGACTGGTAAATTACATCTCATTGAAGTGTCTTTGCGCACGAACAGTTATAAAGCACAAAATACCTTACGTCTACCAATTGCCGAGAACATTGGAGGATTTCATACATTTACACGAACCTTAAGTATGTATGTCTACGGATCAAAGGCGTCGCATAAATTGTGTTTGTCGAGATTATATTTTTACCATATCTTTGAGAACAAATTCTAATACGACTATAATTTGTTTGTGATATTAAATTATGATTAGTGAAATAGACTTGTGTACTGATTATAATAATTAGAAAAGCAGTAAGAGGGAATAATGTTATGCATTTATCAGTATTTTTTTATGAATCTTTTTATTATCTGGTCATTTTAAAAATAAATGAAAATTGTACACTTTTTTGTCAGCGATTTACACATATTTTATTTTATAATATTTGATAGGAAAATATTTTAATTATTTCGATTAGTTAAAAGGTTTTATCCTCTTCGGCATTACAAGTTGTATATAGGGATGTATATAATACAAATGTAAAATATAACGAATTTCACTTATATTGTTTGTGATATTTTGTGTTTAGTACTAGTTTACTGTTAATGGAAACTTATCGTATTCACATCGGAACTTTTAAAGGTTTACATTTTTCTGTGGGTAATATCGATGCACCGACTCTAACTAAAATAGCAACCACAATACGCAGTTTCACTAGTCCATTGTTTAATTTTGATAATTTTTAACCGGAACAAGTCATTTTATATTTGGTTGTGAGTTGTGGTTTTTTGACAGAAATGCAAGTCTGCCTAAACGCTTGGCGTTTCAAGCTCCGAACTCGAATTACAGTGCATCTATATTATATCTTATCTTCTAATTAGAAAGATCAAATTTTAAAATATACAGAGTGTGTCAGAACTTCAGCGACAATTTGTCAGAAACATTATACATTTTATCTCTACAGACCACCTCCCTGTAGTACGTAGTTGCATCGTATTGTCAAGCTGTAATTTCCTAACATAGTTTCGACCTTGACAGATTGTCGGTTGAGTTTTCACGCCCCCTGTATACCATGAAATTTCGTTTAAATATTATTATCTGGATAATAAAATAATTTAAATATTATTTTAAGAACAATTTAAATTAACTAAGTTTAAGGTATTCACACGATTTTATGTTATCATATAAATTATTAGTTATATAGTACGTTTTCAAATAAAGTTAGCTCTTGATATTCGGCGTAAATTAGATGAGCCTGTTGCAAATTTTGTTCTAGGCGATGAATCTGGGATTCCCATAATAACAATTGCTTTTGTTATTTGCTATCTTCGCAAATATCAAAGGTTTGACGATGATTTTGTTTTTTTTTTGTTGATTTCCTTTTGCTTTTGTTTGTCATATTATTCGTATAATTAAATTAAATAAAGCTATATTAATGTATTGTGTTGTGTATAATTTCAGTCGAGGTATTTTTTTCCCCGGAAATATCGGCTTGCAAGATAGTCTGAACCACCTCTTGTAAGCATCTTCGGCACCGTCCTCTAGGACATAGGAGAGCTTGGGCTGTCTTAAGCGTCTATCTATTGTCCCCTACATCTCTTCCTCATAAATCCTGGAAATTAGAAGAGAAGTTTGGTGGATTGTTTGTCTCACTCTCTCGCTCCTTTTCTTTGTTTGACATGATTTATCTAACTAGCTTATTAAGTGTCTGTAATGTTCTCCGAAACACAGGCACCCCAGTATTTAATACCTTTTATCGGTATTATGATGATGCTTTCCATGTCGAACCTCACATGGTCTGTACATCTCCTTTAAAGATGGACCTCTGATTTTGCTGGAAGTAGAACTCGTTACCATTTGTCATATTCGTTGCTAGCTGTTATGACAGGAGCTAAGCGTGAAAAATTTAATCAGAGTATACAGTTTCTTTCGAAAGTAATGTCCGCTCTTCGATAACTTCCCTAATGTGGGGGTTTCTTCCTGTATGTGATCTTTGGCCAGGATTAATTAGAAATATAAGATTGAGAAAGTTTTAACAAACTAATCGCAACAAATCGTGAGCCTCCATTGAGAAGAAATGTTTTAAAATGAATTATCTTCTTCCATTAAAACAGTAAAATTACATCACGATACTGTAAATTAAATAACTTATTATAATTGAATACAACAGGAAACTTTCAAACATTTCACGTTTATAAATTTAATTAATTTAATTTAGAATTTGTGATGGACATGGTTGTGTTTTTCCAAACTTGCTTTTGTTGTATATTCCTTAAAACAAATTTGACATTTAAATTTAATGTATTCACCACTATGTTTCGTAAAATAATGTCTTTTTAAACTTGATTTATCAAAATACTGCATATTACACTCTGTACACTTAAAATTCTTTTTAGCAGCTCCTTCCTTCTGTTGGTGTCTGCGTACATGCTTCATTAACGTAGCTTTAAGTGGAAAACTTTGATTACAAATAATACATTTAAAGTCTCTAATTTTAGAATGCAACAATAGAATGTGTGTTTTTAAGGTTCCCCTATCTGTAAATTTTTGCCCGCACATTTCGCACACGATTTGTTTTGGATTCGTATGAATACGTTTATGCCTAGAAAATGCTGATCTACACCGAAACGATTTATTGCACATATTACATTCGAAAAGTCTACTTGAGGAGTGTGTTTGCATGTGGTCGGATAAATATGATTTCTTCATTGTGGTATAACCGCATACCTCGCATATAAATTTCTTATTGTTTATATGCAGTTGCAGATGGTTTCTTAACAATAGCAAGTTTGGAAAATTTTTGTCACATATAACACATCTACAATGATCATCATCCGAAATATTAGTTTGCTCATTGCTAGTACGTATAACAATTTCTTCGTAATCATCATCATTCTCTACCTTCACTAATATTTCATTATCATTATTATTATTATAACTACTAACTATATCACAAAATTTGTTTTCGTCTCCTGTAGATTCTGCACTAGCAGCATCTAATTTTAAATGAAGATCATCTTCCTCATATTTATGGCAAATATTAATTTCTGTTGATATTTCGAAATCCTTATTTTCAAATAAAAGTTTATTGTTCTCGATAAGATTAGAAAGTTTTAAGTTGCTTTCTGTAAATACCACTGAGAAGTTATAGAATTGGATTAAATATGTTGCACATTCTTCACAAATACGTTTTGGTAAGTTGTCGTACAAGTTGAGCTGAAAATATTAAAAGTTTTAATATAAAATGTATCACGATCATTCTTAACTTACTTGTGTATTTAAAAAATGTTGTATTATGTCGGCCAACGTGAGGTCATTTTCGTATGTATCGAATAAAGGTAACATTACTGCTTTTTCTGTTAGGCAAGCTCTGCATTTATTTAAAATATTAATTTCCATATTAAATTATTTACATTATTACTAGTTTTATAGGTTAGGTATAAGATATCTGACACAACTCAATTATGACATTTCAACATCTTTCGTTAGTGCTGCCCTCAGGTAGAAAGAGACAGAACTGAAGTAGATATCTATATATAGATAGAAAACTGTAACATCGATGTGTGTTTAAATTAGAGATAAAATCAGTTTTATCTTATATACATATAAAATTTGCACAAAATAGGAATAAATTCGTAGTGTCTGGTAATAAGAATAGGATACTTTTCATGTAGATTGCTATTTAACTTAATGTGATCGCTATTGCTATAGTGCTGCCCTTAGGAGAGAAATGACAATTCTGTCAATTGACTAGAATCACTAGAATTAAAAAAATCCAAAAGAGGTCGCTGTCAGTAACGCAATACAGGGGAAGTTTGAATTTGATTCTGTCCTGGTATGTAATCGTAATCACCAATTTTTTTACTTTTCATAAATATTGAATAAATTTTTTGTTTGTTACATTTGTTATAATAAATTGGTCTTTATTAGATTCAATAAGGTATTAAAATTACAGTTACGTACTGACTAGATGATACTATGATCATATTTTTTACATAAAAATTATTTGGTCTATTTGTAAAATTACGTAAAAGACTTATGATATACTTTCAAATGCTTACTTAAATTGCTTTTCGATACATATTCTTTACAACAATACTGACACTTAAATTTACTAAATTCATTATTATGCTTTTCACTATAATGTCTCTTTAAACTTCCCTGATCGTAATATTCCACATTGCATTCAATACACTTGAAGCTTTTAGCAATCACTCCTTCCTTCTGTTGATGTCTTCGTAAATGTTTCATCAATGTTCCTTTTAAAGAGAATTTTTTATTACAAATTATACACTCGAAATTCTTAGATTTTTTGATATGAATTAACATAATATGCGTCTTTAGAGTTCCTTTCGTTGTAAACTTTTGCCCACATAAATCACAATTAATTTGTTTCGGACTTAAATGAATTCTTTTATGTCTGGTATAATTTGTCCGACCCCGATAGGATTTATTACAAACACTGCATGTGTAGGGTTTATTTAAAGAATGAACTTCTTTATGATCGGTGAGATAAGATTGCCTATAAGTAGCGTACCCGCAAATTTCACATACATATTTTTTATGCCGTTTCACATGTCTTTTAAATAGAACCAAATTTTTAAAAATTTGATTACATTCTTCGCATTTAATTTCACCATTTTCTAAAATTAAACGTGGTGTCATCGTCAATGTGTTTCTTTTTTGCTTCGGTATATGAATTTTACGATGTCTATAAAAATTGGATCGACCACGGAATGATTTATTACAAAAATTGCGTTTATAATCCTTATTTAACGAATGGGTATCCATATGGTCTCTAAGATATGATTTTCTTTGTGTTATGTAACCGCAAATTTCGCATATATACTGTTCGTTATCGATATATTGTTCATCATCTTCCTTTATTGTTTTTATAACAATTTCTTCATAGGAACCAGTCTCTGTGAAGCCTTCACTAAAATCTAATGTATCACATAAACGATCATTTTTTTTAGATGGGTCGGAATCATTTCTAGAAGTAATTATATCAGTTTTGTTAACATCCTCTTTAAACGAATCTTCACAATTTAAATTATCAGAATTATTCGCAACAAAATTTGTAAGCTTTTTGTGGTTTTCCTCGAATATTAGCGAGAAGTTATAAAATTGGATCAAACATGTAACACAGTCTTCGCAAATCTCTTTAGGTAAGGTAACATGCGAATTTAGCTAAAAATATTTGATTAGAGGATTAATATAATGAATATGCTTCTTTATTTACCTGGGTATTTAAACAGTGCTCGATGATATCTGCTAGAGTAAGATCATATTCATAGATATCGAAGAGAGGAAACATAATCGTGTGTGTCGACAAGCATGCCCTACATTTGTTAGAAATATCAAGCTCCATTCCGAATTACTTAAGTTAAATTTTGGAGAAATATATTAATAATAATAATTCCGTATTATTACTGAAAAAATGAGGTTATGTGAATCAATGTGAATTATGATTATCTGTGAAGTTGGTTGCCTATATACATGTCATATTTTAGGCAAAATTATTGATTATTAATATAATTGATGTTAAAGCTAGTAGTAGCATTGTAATAAATTGCTAGTTTGAATTTAAGCAAGAATTTTAATAAAAGGGGATTTAAATAAACTGAAGTTACCCATGATTAATCAATCAGGATGTGTACGTTAAAAAAAAATAAAACGCATAATAAATTTACAGGTTCCTGCTAATTTAGAAATTAAAATCACAAATTACTTTAAAATAATATAAAGTTTGAAAGCTACATGTTTGGACACATCTTCTCTGATTCAGTAAATTCTTCAGTGTTAATGAAAGTAAGTATTATCGCGTTTTATAATGCGTAATGCGTATAATACATTCTTTTAACTCTAAACGAACATTTAAAACTGTTTGTTTATTTATTAGACGATATATTAGAAGTTTCTTAATCGGGTTCTGCTTTTGGGAGGATGAGTAAAAGTTTTTGTCGTGCAAGAATGTTTGTTGTTGTATACGCGTATAGAGTTGAAACTTTCATTTTTCGATGCCTACATTGGTTAAGTGGTTAAAGGTAAGTAATTGAATGCGTACAGGTAAGATATTTAATATATCAATTGATTTAGGATGTACCACTGGTATTTATCCCGATTTTCACTAATTATTGATATTTCTACATACTCGCGTGTACTAAGACAACAACAAAGATTTTTTTAAATGTCAGATGAGATATACAGAAGTACGATATACGGAGTCATTGTTATGTAATACTCTGGTACATACTTAATTGCTAGTGATTATTATTGGAGATTACAAATAGTACAAACAGCTTTCATAATGTATTACAATTTGCAAAGATGACATTTCAATTTTAATGGCTTCTTTTTTTTTAATCTTGTTGTAATCATTTTAAGAAATCGATTGCTAAAATATTGGAAAGGTACCTTTGATATGTGCGTTCAATTAGATTGGTTTATTGATTTATTACATATAAAACATAGATTTCTCAATTACACGAAGGTTTGTCTTTCGTTTAAGTATCTACGTCATTTGTTCTCCTTTT
>SMLS01072807.1:0-22012 GCA_004785975.1 Popillia japonica
TTTATTATGACAAGATGAAATTTTGCAAGAAGAGATTGACATAATAACTGCGATTCATAATAGCACAAGAAATTGTGCGCTAGTCAGTTATTTCAAAATAGAAACAGTGAAGAGCATTTAAAGTACTTATCCATATTCATCTGCTCGACGATGAAGTAAAATTTAAAGAGTACTTTAGAGTTACAAGGCAGCAATTCTCGTTTCTTTTTTATTTAAATGTAGGGCCATGTAATCGTGTGTGACATCCTATTTTTACAACACAATGGGAAGCACGTCGCCAACACGCAACGTACAACTGAATAGTCCCATTGCGTCGACCGCATTACACAGGCGCAAGTTTATTTGCGCAGTGTAGGAAAACGTCTCCATTTAATTTTCATTAGACATGTCCTTAGCGTTTTACGCCGACCGTATTACGTTATACGCCGCGTAAAATGTGCGCCGCTAGGAAAACCCTGCTTTAGAGACGTTTTATTATTTTATTAGTGTTATTACGTTTAATTGTTATTTCTTTGTTTAATAAAGTTGTATTACTATAATACATATTATGTAACAATATGTGTATCTACTTACAAGAATTATTTTCTCCATTTGGTTTATGTCAATGTCAATCGGTACTATGAATCAAAGCTCTGAATACGACGTTCTTTTGCGACGTCGGATTAGTGAACACGGATTATGTTTACGTTAATCATAATCAAAATAAGTGCACGAACGAAAGCAGCTCCTATGATTTATTGTAAACATTTTTAAGTGTCAATTAACAAATACATTAATGACAGATGTGTTTTGTTTGTCAGAACATAACATAATATTTTCAAGAAAATTTCATGACTTGCTAAAGGCTAAATTTAAATAATCGTAGGTACTATGTCATAATCACTACGAAAAAATGTGATCAGCTCTTTTTCTAATTTTTTTAAATTATATCTGGCCAGTAGACTTTTAAATTTTTTAATTTAGAAAAAAAAACGCAGCAAACATACTTTAACATTACTGTTAAAGAGAATTTTTTTGAATCCGAAACCTAACCTACTCTATCGAATCATTAATCTAAATAAGAATATTTTAAAAAATTGCTTGTTGCTCTCAAAGTGAGAGTCTAAGCCCCGAGTATACGAGTATGAGTAGGGAAGATATAAAAAAGAAATAGTAAGAAGACAGTAGATGAAAATATGACATCACACAGCGCATTCTAAAAGTCATTGAGAAAACAGATCTCTCTGCGGATTAGCACCCTACAGTGTCACCATACAGAATACAGTGGGTTTCCTATAATGTACTATTTTCTGTATCCCACAAGATATGTTTCGCAATGGCTTTAATCCAAACAGACAATTATGCGATAGCTGTCATATAGACAATTGATTCGGCCCTCTATATTTAAGCAATACAAATTTCACTCTGCCTATGCCCACGTTACTGAATATTTTTGCGTCTATGCATTGTGAATTAACTACAAGTAGTAATATTGAACTACTAACGAAGGAGTTAAGTAAATAGTCGTAGAAGTTTAAAAAACATACATTCTTAAGGAAACTAATCAATCGTTTAATGTATCAATTTATGTAATATGATTTACAATAACAACAGCTCCTATAAAATCTAAAAATAATAGACATTGATAGAAATATTTCTAATATGCCAGCTTCATTTATCTTATTTTCTCTGTGGGACACCTTATTCAAGAGGTCAATTTTATTGGTGAAATCTGTTATTAGCACCGAAACTATTGCCCGCAGACCCATACTGTATAATTCCAGTATTATATTTAAAGTATATAACTTTATGGTGTATTTACTTTTGAAACATCCATTGTAAATGAAAATATTTTTGGAATGCTAAATCCTCTTCACATAGGAGCACACTTTAAGTACCTACATTCAACTATTTGTTAAATAAATAAATGTAACTGAGGTAGTTGGACTTGAACCTTTTCAGTGAGCCGAAATTTTCGATTACTAGAGACCTTTCGATAAGGATGATTTTAAAATACACCCATGCCGAATGCTTTACGCTGAATCATCGCTGAATACCCAAAATACGTCTGAGAAAAGAGTTTCAACTTTTTTCTATCTTTCTGGAAGCAATTGAACTAATCGCGGCAGACTGAGACTTTCTTTTTTATAGGGATGTTTATAGTACAACAAAGTGCAAAACAGATGCGAGCAAGCGACGGTTGATCCTGTCAAATACCTTTCAATAATCAAACAAGCACTGACTTCAATAATACTAATTGTAAGCAATGCAGTAGCGCAACTGCATCCTAAACGAAAGCTAGATTGTGTTAGCGGTATACTTTTGTTACTGTCATTAAAGACACGCAATTTGGAGGCTCTAGTCTTTTCATAATCATGATTATATTTTCAATGATGTTTACTAATATAACCTCATCAGTCATTATTCCAAGTTGGAAATAACGAAAATAAATTAATTAGCCATCTGCCTTCTAATACACTTCTGATAAAATTAGATATTAGTTACAATAGACTATTATTACATTAATTTTACACATATGCATTATTAGCTGTATTACACAAAACTTCTCTATGTCTGGAACTCATTAGACCACAATAAAAATTTGTGAGGTAACATGTATTTGCTAGTTTTCCTTTATTTTAAAATATTTTTAACCAAATCCGTGAATTTTACATGAGATTAACGCAGGCAGTTGCAGAATTTCTTTCCGGCAAGTGTAAATCTACTTTTTTCTCGCGTTCGTGCGAGAGTGCTTCGGCGTAACGCAATTCTCGGTCAAAATTGCTTATTCTTGTTGCGCGAATTAGTGAAAGAGATATTCCGGTGGCAAGTTGAGTGCATTTCTGTGACAAACAATGAGCTGTGAGTTGCCTACAACGCTCAGCACTTAACGGGACCCGCTTTGGAAAATTGTATATACAGCCAGCTATATGGTAATGTAAAGGGTGCCTACTTGCCTACCCACCATTGAAAGAGCACAGATTGCCCATATCTCTGTTTGCTTACACCACTCCATTCCATCTCCTCCTCTTCTATACATTACAGTGCTCGACATGTAAATTGTAACGGATCTATTTGGCAGTATTCTGACTACTAGACATTTGTAATTCTTCTTAGATGAATTAAGTAGTATACAGTCATTAAATTAAATTTACAATATACGTCTATATGTATATAAAATTCTCACATATATTTAGAAATTAATTAATGTTATTAGGCGGAATTGTTATAGTTTTATTAAGTGATTAGTTACATTAAATGAAATTAAGTATTGTTCTACAACAACAACTTTGCCAAACTATTAAAAAACACCACGTATAATTTTTAACACTGTATGTAACAGATTTTATTAGTGATCCGAGCCGTATATTTTTATTGTTTGTAAGTTTTTTTTTATTTTTCTTTCATTTGACGTTAAAAACTGTCAGAAACATTAAAGTACATTTCTGTATTATTAACGCTTTAAAAAGAAGGTACGTTTACGTGAAAACTATCAGTAGTAATATCCCTAGGACAGTGATAATCACGAAATAATTTTATTAGTTTCCGAGAGCACGTTGCTTGGTAACATCCCGACACCGTAGGCGGAGGGATGTTACCTAAAGAAACGTGCTCGAGGAAACTAATAAAATTATGAGGATTTATCTCTGTCCGTGGGATATTTGGTCAGAAAATTTTTGGCTTTTTAAATTAAGGTTAACATTTATTTATTAAAAGAACAATTATTGAAAGTACAATTTGAGAAACTAAATGAGCTTACAGAAGTTGCTGAATTTGTTTCCAATTTATCTATATTTTCACTATTTAGTTGTCCAAATCGTGACATTTCGAAAATTAAATTTGAAACTGTCAAGTTTTACATAAGCAGTGATATGACATTAAGTCAGGTGACAGCCGGGGTGTTATCGCTAGTGATAACATTCCGGGGTATTTATCAGTATAATCAAATGTTGATTGGATATCCTGATACATGTGACATAAAAGGATTAATTTTGATTGGTCGAAATTTGAATCCAAAAATCTTCGAAGCAATTTATCCTATCATATTTTGTAACTGTTTTTAGAAAATGCTTTTAACCGAAAGTGAGAGGATTGGAATATTAATGATGATTGATTTTGGCGACAGGATGCGGACTCAACAAGAGGTATGCAGATTATTTCATGAAATGCACCCAGATCGTGAACCTATTTCACAATCTACGGTAAGCAGAATAGAGCGAAAATATAGAGTATTAGGACATGTGTGGGATGCAGCAAAGCAAGGTAGATCAAAAATTAATGAAAATATTCAACAAGACAACATTTTCAAAAAGGTGAAATGCCATCTTTATAAACTACGACTTATCCATAAATTAGCTGAGGACGACCTTGACCGTGATACCATCTAATTTCATTTTTGTTAGCAACTTAGGTTTGGCTAATTAACCTAATTTTCTTTATAGTTGTAAATTTAATCTAGTCCGCCTACACTTAAATCTCTAATGTGTCGATATAAAGGTGCAAACGCAGACTTAGTTGCTGCTTCAGGTTCTGTACAGGGTGGCCATCTAAGAATGCAAAGTGCTGTATCTCGTAAACTATTCGTCCGAGAGACTTGCGGAAAAAAATATATTACTAAAATGAACAAAAGAAGACCGTGGAAAATATTGTCAGATGTCAAGATGGTCACTAGGGGGTGTAAGCGTCATTTTAAATTTTTAAAGTGATTTTTCTATGAAATTCGCCTAGTAAATATTACCAAAAAATATGTACCTTTTAGAGTTAAGCTTTAGCTCGAGTAGTTTTTGTTTAACACTTTTTGACGTATCTATTAAAATAAAGTGCTGGGGGGTAACTCGATGATTTTTAAGTAAACAGCTGTAACTCCTAAACGACTGCACGGATTTTAACAAATTTGGTGTCATTGGAAAAAGCATTTATTGGTCTATTAAATGCATCTTACCTATGATATATCTAATTCTTGGAGAACGGGCTTTGCGCTGGAACGCGCTTTTCGATGTAATAACAGGAAATTGCAAAATTGTCAAAAAAATTAAATGCAATAATATGACTTTTTTCCATAAAAATGTAGTGAAATGATATCATATAATTAAAGAAAAAACGACACCTAGTTTGTTAAAATCCGTTCAGTCGTTTAGGAGTTACAGCTGTTTACTAAAAGAAATATCGAATTACCGCACACCGCTTTATTTAAATAGATCAAAAGTTCAGTGAAAACTCAGTTTAAAAATTTAAAATGGCGGTTACGTCCCTGGCGACCATCTTGGAAAACTGACAATATTTTCCACGGTCTTCTTTTGCCCACTTTAGTAGTATACTTTTTTCCACAAGTCTCTCGGACGAATAGTTTACGAGATACAGCACTTTCCATTCTTAACTGGCCACCCGGTACTTATTAGGTGGTTAGTAACTTTTTGTAATATATCATTCTTTTTTGTCTTTATTATTAGACCTGTTTGACTTGTGTTCCATATATTTAGCTCACCAACCGCCACCCAAATCTTTTTTAATTGAGAGACCCAGTTTATACAGCTTTTGTTGTTAGGGAATTGGTCGAGTTGTACACGGGCCTTAAAACATTGTTTGGGGAGTATCGTGCTTTTCGAGAATTTTTGCCACCAATGGCATACTCTTTTAAGTACTACTATGTTAATGTGAATTTGTCCTGTTTCTAATCGTACAATACACCCTGGTGTATTACTTGGCCAATTATACAATCTTTTGAAGAAAGTTTGTACTTTTCCTATGGAAACCAAATGCTGCAACGTCCATATTTCAGAGGCATACAAAAGCATTGAACAAGCCATGCTATCAAATAATTGTATCTTGTCAGATTTAGATTTGTATAATATTTTTCTTATTTTACCGGATGCGATCGAGGCTTTCTGTACAAAGCATGGACATTATCGAGCGGGCATTTATTATAGTAAAGCGTTCCAGTGTCTTTCTTTTTTCTGCCTCTGTGAAAAACTACAACCGTTGTTTCGTTTACCCCCGAATTAGAGGAAAAGTATGTTTTGATCTATAGTAAAAGAATTTACAAAATAGCCGTTTTAGTAATAATAACTGTCAGACTTTTTTAACAATTTACTTTTGGAGTTTCTCTAATCTCCTCCTATTCCCTGGTCCTGTTTTATTATACACTATTTTGGCATCTGGTAATTGGGAGAATTTTACCTTCATATATGTAGATTAGTGGTTGTAACAAGTGTAACCCTTTTGGTTTACGAATTAAAATGGCCATGTTGTGTTGCAAAAACTATTCCAATAGCCAATCCTTCAATCCAGCTTTAATGTTAGGTTACTTACACAGTCTACATAAATGTTAAATTGTCAAATTACGAATTACTAAGAATCCAATAAAATCAGTATTGTCTAAATTTTTCGAAAATGAAAATAATCTTATTTCGTAAATGAACATATGTATATACTAGCACTACTCGAACTATTAACAATTTATATATCCGCATTTAAAAATTATTAATTGTAATGCCTTCTGATCAGATCCCAACAATTATTCATTACTTTGGCCACGATGCCTTTCTTGTAGAGCAAAAAACTATATCCAGTGTAAATCAGCCTGTGTAATTTGCACTCCTCTGACTATTGTAATATTAGAAATACAATCACTATCCTAACCTTTCTTCCAATTCTTAATTACTCTTTCCTGTACTTGCCATAAATGAAGCCGGAACAAATCAATCACTAGCCAAAAGGTAGAACTAATTAAAACGTATTACCTTCCTTCTGTCTGTACATCTATTCCGATACACAACAACCATCCTATCCCGTTCCTGGGTGAACTAGAGCGAAAATTATCTCTGCGGAGAGCATCCGAAAGGACGAGAACCGATACACGAAGGGGAGAAGGCTATTCGATTAACTTCGATGCTTGGCTTCAATTGCTTTTTAAGATGCTCGTGATTGCTTTTGAAAGGTTTCGGATTAGATTGCAATTGGTCGAAAGGCATTAAAAGTGCCGTTGCTCTCTCCAAACGCCGATGGAGGAACCGAAAGGACTTCCCGTCCCACTTTTTGGTCTGATGGCTAGGCGCCACTCACCCTCCGAAACAGCTTATTTTTCGCCTCATTTGTGGAGTAATTCCGGCGTCCAATGAAAGCACCCGCTTTAAATAAGAAAAAGCCACTTCGTCGCCGACACAACCGCTACAGCGAGCGTAGCCTACTATATACAGTATTATATATATACATATATATACGCAATCCGCAGGGATCATAGCGAGGACCCTTAATTTGTTTAAATCTTTAAATAGAACTCGAAGTGGTCGCCGTGATCGCTGTGTTGGAAAATGAGGATGGAAATAAAGTTGACTTAATCACTGATTAATCTCGTTTACTACTTTTATTACATCTAATCTAATTGTAGTTGTTTGCTTACATTTTTTACTACTTATTAGGACAACTACACACTCCATGTATTTACGGTATTATTTATTTAATACAGTTTCAGAGAAATGTCACAATATAAACTGTTCTTTTAATTTCAAATTAAACTATTAAATCATTAAACTAAAAGAATATAATATAAAAACGTATACTAATGCAAAGTTATCATTTTGTTAGATATTAAATTTTGTATTTCTTCTTCTATGATGCGGTTCTATATTCGAAATCAGTAAATAGAAACAAGATTTTACTGCACTGAATCCGACTGTGCTCTTATAGGTATAGCGCATTTCACAACCCGACAACTTCGAAAAATCCGATAACTTTGGACTATGCTTTGAAAGGATTTGTTACTTTTTGTGGCAAAGAATGTTGATGAGCATTTTATACAAAATTAAAATTACGAAAGTTCAATTAAAAACATACATTTTTCTCTCCGAAAACGGTCACTCGCATAGATAATTCTGATAATTCCAAACACCACAATCTTGAAATTAATTCGAGATACGTGTTTTGACGACGCGTAGGTTGTCATTAGCAACCGAATACCAAATGAGAGACAAAAAAGTTACAAACTAACGTTTAAATATCATCCCTTCTACAACCTATTTACATAACACCAATAAATGCATGTCTAAAGCACTCTCTAATCGCTAACACATGTTAAGAAACAGCCAACTATTTAAGATAATTTTAAACAAGAATTAGAAGAAAATTTACCGCTTTCCGCTTGTACAAGCTTTCATTCGCATCAAGTTCTCGTAACGAATTAATTCCTTTTACTAATTTGGCATTCTCCTTTCCGATATTGTGTCCGTTCTTAATAAGATGTTGCGCTACTGCGGAAGCCATTCAGATCGTAAAGATAGATTAAATATCAATGGGGTTTTGTTTCAGATGATCAATTATACAAAGAGCTAGAAAGGTTTTTGGTAATTGTTAATAAATAAGTATTTGTTTTAAAGAACCTCCTTTGAAATTAGTCAATAATTTCTCAATTAATTCAGTAATATCAGGTGTGTTGGCATGATTTGTCTGTGCGTGGAAAACAGTCGAAAAACGTAGTCGAACAGTTAATTTTTCTAATCAGTTTTTCGTAATTGTGTGTTGGCAATTATCCCGCTTCATAGTGTAATATCAAATATAAGTTTAAATGTATTATCATGGTGCTATTTTGATTAGTGTGCAGTCAAAATACGTAAACGTTAGTAGTGCAGCGTGCTTTTTGCATTTTTTTTTGTTGAGGCAAAAACCTGCGACGAATAAACAGATACATATATAGTGTGTGCGAAATTGACTGTTTTGCGGGATTCTACAGTTGACACCTTACACAGGTGTAATAATCGTATAAAGCATTTCATCATGTCTGCTGTGTGCCTCGTTTGTAATTCCTCGAGGTTTGGCCGTAGTTCCCTGGCTTGAAGTGTAATAGTTGTTCGACGGACTATCACCTAAAATGCTTGGGTTTCGTTGAGGAGTTTAAGATTAAGGATGATCTTCAATGGATTTGCCAAAGTTGTCGGGAGCCAAAAGAACCCGTTGTTCCGGACAAGAAGCAATGCCACAATGAATTACTTGAATTACTGAGGAAAACTCAAGAGGATGTTGTAGCTATAAGAGATTGTCATAAAGAGGTTGTTGCGTCCATTCAGTACATATCGCATAAGGCAGACGATTTCCAAGGAGAAGTCAATTCCTTTAAGAATGAAATGAGGGTTGTTCATGATAGGCAAGGAAAATATGATATTCTTTCCAAGGAACTTGCTGAGTGTAGGGCTGCCATACAGAATTTGGAGCAGTATTCCAGAATGCAGATAATTGGAGTACCGATGAATCGTGATGAGAACGTAGTCACAATTGCTACAAATATAGCTTCTGCGTTAGGGGTAGAACTCGTGCCAGCAGAAATAGATACTATTTATAGAGTGCCTAGACCGCATGCTGAAGGGAGTAACATACAACAAAAACCTAAAAATATCATTATTCGTTTTATGTCCAGAATAAAGAATGAATTTATATCAGCAGCGAAGAAGAAACGTAGTTTAAATGCGCGAGATACTGGATTTGGTTCTGATTCGCGTATCTTTATAAAGGAACACTTATCTAAATGTTACAGAGACCTACTTTATAAAGCTAAAACTAAATGTACTGAGAATAACTTCAAATATATTTGGATTAAGGATTGTAAAATTAATGCTAGAAAAACCGATGCTGGCAGGGTGGTTCATATCTCCACAGAGGCTGACCTGAATAGATTAGTTTAGCGACCGAGATGGTGGAGTTCAGTTATTAGGTGTATTTGTATTTGTTGTTTTTCATTGTAGAAGTTTACTATCAGAATGTGAGGGGACTCAGATCTAAGGTAAACGATTTTTATTTAAACGTGTGTCAATGTAACTATGATGTAATATGTCTCACAGAATCATGGCTATTAGATTCCATTTATAATGCTGAATTATTTGATGATAGGTATGAGGTATATAGGAGGGATAGAATGGGTTGTGATGCTAAATATGTAATGGGGGGTGATGTGTTGGTTGCAGTTAAAAAGAATTCCTTCTAAACACCTTATTTCGTTCCAAAGTAATGCTGAGGATATTTGGATTCAATTAAACATTTTATGCAATGGGGGTGTCAGGATATTGAATTTATGTACAGTGTATTTGCCCCCTTCTATCACATTTGATACGTATACGGACCATTTTAAGTCAGTAAGAAATAACTATTTGCAGTTGGGCGATGGTGATTTGTTTCTACTACTTGGACTGTGCTCGAGGCGAAGAAAGCAGTACATCCTATATGTATTATCGGTACCAAGGCGGAGTCTCTTATGAACTCCGTAGCATTTTTGAATTTGTCACAATATAATTATATCACGAACATTAATGGAAAACGTTTGGATTTGGCTTTCTCTTCCTTTTCTATAGATGTCAAATCAATGTTTGATGCTCCATTATCAAGGGTTGATAATTATCACCCACCTTTACTACTCACGCCTGATTTTTCTCTGTTGAGACGGGCAAGTAAAGTTGCGGTGCTAAAATATCAGCTTCAAAAGGCAAATATGTGGGGATTAAGGAAGCTATAAATAATTGCGATTGATCCACAGTGTTTGAGAGTAGTAATCTTGACGGTGCTGTTGAGCTATTTTATGATGAGCTGTATCGAATCATACAGAAATTTCTTCTACTTTGCAGGTCGAGTAAAGGATATCCCCATTGGTATTCTTGTACACTACATTAAACTAAAAAAGAAATTCCATATTAAATATAAAAGGTTTAGAAATTTAGCTGACTACAATAACTTTTCTATATATAGGAACAAAGTTAAGACTGAACTTAAACTTTGTTTACATCATTCTCATTAGAACATCGTACAAAGTAACCAATACCAATCTACCGCGTGTCAACGAAATACGAGATCTTGGTGTAATTCTGGATGAGCAGATGACGTTCAGAGCCCGTATTGATTGTGTCATTGGTAAATGCAATAAACTACTCGGATTCATCTTTAGGCATACTCAGTTTTTTACTTCTGTACGAGTTTTTGTACTATTGTATAATGGTTACATTAGATCGCACCTGGAGTATTGCAGTGTAGTTTGGTCTCCATATTATCGACTACATATCAATCGTATTGAATCTGTTCAGCGCAGATTCACCAATCTCACGATTAAAAGATGTGTCAATCATTAGGAAAGTTATCCATAGGAGACACGCTTAAACATATTAGTTATTTATTAATGATGTTAGTTATTTATTAAAAGTTGACTCAACGTCTATTGAACAGACAACGTCAGTTAACTTTCTTGGTCTTCGGGTGGGGTGTGATGTTGGGTGGGGGGAACACATCAACAACCTATCTAAATCTTTAGCATCGATATGCTTTGCACTATAACGGCTCTCGCACATAGTTAACAAAGACATCTTACTTACATATTACCACGCTTGCTTCCAGTCCAAGTTAGTATGTATATGGTATATCATGCTGGGAGGCGAACCGGAGGTCGGAGCTGGTGTTTCGTATACAAAAGCGTGCTGTGCGCAATATTGCGGGAGTACCATATCTGGCGTCTTGTCATCCGTTATTTAAAGAATATAGAATTCTACCAGTACCGTGTCTTTACATTCTATATCTATTAGTCTTAATTAGAAAAAATATCGATAAAATTACCACTAATAATCACAACTACTCTACAAGACACGGTACAGATTTGATGACTCCTAGTCATCGATTGACATTATCGGAGAGTAACCCCATGTATGCTGGAATTGCTTTATACAATAAGTTGCCAAGAAATTTTAAAGAAAAGATGACCATAGAGCTGTTTAAGCGGAAAGTTAAAGAATATCTCGCTGATAATTGTTTTTACACGGTTGATGAGTATCTGGAGGCACATTAAATATTTAGTTACCTAATATTTTATCTTTGCATTAATTTTAACTTTGTGTTTCTTGTTATTTTTGTCGATTTCATTTTGCACTTTTTAATATTCTAGATTTTATTCATATTATTTTATATATATACTAATTTTATCTTTACGTTTTTATTTTTACTTTTTATAGACTTGTATTATTTTGACTTGTCTGATATCAATTGTATTGATCTAAAGGACCAAAATATATTATTATTATTATTATTATTATTATTATTATTATTATTATTAAATATGCAATCACTGGAAGCGCGGCGTAAAGTGCTAGATGCCTTGACGTTGTATAAATTATTATATGGTATATGATAGCTCGGCTTTATTATCCGAGATCTCTTTTCATGTACCGAGAACCACAACTAGAAATACTGAGCTTTTTTATATGCGCTTGGTTAGGACTAACTTGGGTTTGAATAGTGCCATGACTAGAATGTGTATGCAGTATAATAGCATACATAATAATGAAAATATAGACATAAATAGTATTTTCGTACATGGGTAGTCAATTTGGTTGGTGGGGTTTAGGCTTTTGAGTTTTCTTGTTGTTGTATTATTTCGGTTTTGGAAACGTCTGTGTTGGGATATGGACTGCCATGCGTTGGTAACACAAATATAATTGTATCTTTAGCTAAATATTATGGTTACTATTACTGTTCCTGATTTTCGTAATACATAGTTTGCTTTTTCATTGCGCATATACACTAAATTTTTTTGTTTAGTTAAGTATCTGTGTCAAGGGCTTTTGCCTGTTTACAGATCTGTAATAAATAAATAAATAAATTAAATTCACAATTATCAAACTAATGTGTTACTGTACTATTGCTGTTACTATCACTATTTGTGAATGCCAACAAGTCACTTCTGGATAGCGTTGACAGTCATCGCGCTCAGCTTTATATCACCTAGGACTAAAACGGTTTCTGATTCTGTAATTCAAAACTTCCATTACCCGTATACGTCAAATTAAACGCATTTCACCAAAAACGAATCCTGAAATAGTCGCTGAAACTCATCAAATACGAATCCATCAAGCAGCAATTATTTTTGTCGTATAACGCATACAGAGTCCAACAATTCGTCAATGACGTGTACATATGATGTACATGTTGCTTTGAAATAGAGGGATTAAGTTTTCTCTTCTGTGTAAATTGCTATGTTTTAACGCTTTGGCAAGCATAGATGGTAACTACGAGCATTGCGCTCGCTGTACGCCTTCACCTGTGTAATACCATGGCGGTAGCGAAGCACAAAGCTCACTAATTGACGGCCTCCCATTATTTCGGTTTAAACAATTATGCAGTTTACGGGATTTGGCCGGTGCTATATCCACATACCGTTACCGCCGCTCAGTTTCATTAATCACGACTCTAATTAGCTCAATTGTTCTGCAGTGTTGATTACTCTTCCACTGAAATTCCAGGGGACCCCTTCAATACCATCGACTAAAGGCTGTTCTGCAGTATAGGGTCTGGTTCAATATCGTTTCGTCGGTCTACCTAGATAAATGCGGTTTGCATAGAAAGAGAAAGAAAGACGATTAGAAATAATGAGATCGAGAGAGAAGGATCAGCAAGGACAGGAAATTATAGAGGCACTAACGAGCTAACCGAGCTGATGTAACATTCGTCTACTAAGTGGTGTGGACACATAATAGAGGACAAGACATTAGTTGTATATACATATGTAACATTGAGTTTTCCACGCCGGTATTAACAACACGATGGCCATCAACACCTTTTCACCTATACACAATACAAACATTGTCTCTAATGTTGTCTCTGTTTATTACATTGATGTAAATAAATCGTTTAATGATGTTTGTTAAGTTGTGTACTTATAGCTAGTTCCATAAATATTATGCCACATTAACAAATACTATTTTAAGAAATTGTATACGTGTATGTCTTTTTAACATTAGTAATTACACAGAACATAAAGAATTAGTAATAGTTTTTAAACGGTACAGTTCGCGGAATTGAGAAAAATAGAACAAATATGTAAAAATTATACGAATTATTGAATTTTCTCTTAGGACACGTTAACGTGCCGTATACATGTTGTTCTATTTATGCGCAAGTCTTAAACCAAAATTCATTATAGCACAAATAGAAGATTCTTAAGAATTTTAATCATCTGAACTTGCTATTACATACGACAAACATTGAAGCACTTGCCCTTGAATACTAGTTCATCTGCGCCGTAAACAAATGCCATAGTCATTAGCGATACTAAACAATCAGAGAAAAATGTATGAACAAGTGCATTCAATTTTCCATAGTTTTGCTTGAATATTTTCATATGAAACGTATAAAATTGAGTATTTACTACAATCAAAAGCATGCAAACATTTCCAAGAAATCGTTGAGAAAAAAAAATCAATAAAGGATATCTTTGTCTTGACTAACTCACCGTAAAGTTGTGCAATTTATTGGCGATTTTGAAAATCTTAGGAAACGTACAATGCAAGCTTTGCTGCTATATTCCAAAGTACGACAACAACCGATTAGTCCATATAGTAAATTCATCACAAAGGAACGACATATAAAGATACAATAACAGTCGATTTTTTACAGCTGTTTTCGAAAAGCAAATACACAGAATTCTCAGAAAGTAGACCGAAATTTCTCATTATACAGGATGAGGCAGAGGATCATATTTGAATTTGGAGCGACTGTTGCTCCGAGTAGGGTGGGGGTAGACATAGTCGAAAGACGGGGTCGTAAAGTTTGATCTCGCTTGATTCAGCTAGTGTCACGGAATGGCCAAACGTGGAACGGCGTATTTTAGTAACGGTCGCTCAATCATTCTCACTCAATGTGTGTCAATATTGCGCCCCATGGCGATGGTCCTGGTCGGCAGTCGATCGTTTCATGGCTAAAAGACTTTAGACTTTGTATAAATTTGTTGGAAACAATAAGGACACCGCAAAACAACGACTTGGTAAGGCAGGTTTTCTCCTCGATCTCTGAGTTGAATTCTCCAGCAAAAATTTATAATTCATCCCTATAAATTAGCTGTCGTGCAAGGACTTACCCCCGTAATTTTGTTGCTCGAAAAAACGCACGTGAAGCGCGTCTTGCAATGCCCAACGACATCGCTGATGAAACTCACTTCCATTTTTCGGAATCTGTAAACAAGCAGAACCTGCGCCATTGCAGCTTTCATAATCCCAAACAACTGCATCAGCGTCCCCTTCATTCAGAACATGTGACTGTTTGGTGTGCAATATTTCCCGAGAATAATCGGTCCATGGTTTTTTGAGGAAAACGAACGGCCTGCTTTAGTTACTTCTGACCGTTATGTCTACGTTCTTCCTGCTAGGACTCGATGAGACGGATATGGGAGATGTGTGGTTCCAGCAAGACGGTGCCACAGCATGTACATCTCGTACGCCAATGACTGGAATTACTTCTCAGCCTCCTTGCGGGGTCATATGCACTGCCCAGCACGGTCGCCTGATTTAGCCCCCTGCGATTATTTCCTACGGATCTACCTGAAATCAATTGTTTATAATAATCGCCCTAGGACTCTACATCATCTTAAGCACAACATTTGTGAGCTATAGTCAATATACCCGTCCTTATGCTGGAAAGAGTTTAACGAAACTTCAGAATTAGATTAAAGCAATGTAGTGACAACAACGGACGCCATCTGGCTGATGTGGTATGTATTTAAAAGTGCGTGAAAACAACCTTTACATGGTATAGTTCACACTGTCCAAAGAATTAAATCTGCATCTGCATTACTTTTTCTTTTATTGATTTTCGAAATAAGCAAGTTGCTCTGCCTCGCCCTGTAAACATATGCAAGTATTTAATTCGTGTCAATATAAACTACGTGCGGGTATACGAATGTAATAGCCAATAGAATAGCCATATCTAAGGATTAGTTTATATACGCATCGGAGACTCGGATAACTTATATCGTCAACAATTCAACCTTTACCTAAAACGATAGAATGCGGACACTGTCGTTTATGTCAGTATTTATTCTCTAAGGTTATTTGAGGGAATAAGTATTGGAATAGATACTTGTGTAGAATCGGTCTTTGTCATATTATTCTATCTCCATAAGTAATATTGCGCTGTTAGCTGTTGCCCAGCAATGACCGGACAACCACTCCTAGCGTGCCGCAAATGTCTAAACCAGCATTAAAACGTAACATCTCTAGTTCTTTCACAACCAGAGTGCGGTCGCTTTATCACGATGACCACCGAGCATTTGACTTCCCAAATTCAAGTACATTTATTAAGGATATTGGCAACAATATACATATGTATTGTTATGATGCTGTATCTAAATAACGTTATCAGCTGGAAAATGATCGTATAGCTTAATAATAATTAGGAGTAATTAATTATTATTTCAATGAAACATCCCACATATATTTGCTTGTTATAAATCCTTAACTAATTCAGAAAATCTTCTCCTTATATCATTCTACGTCTAAATTGACTTGTTTAAAAATACTGGTCAAACTTAATAATACATTTTACTTAAAAAACGATTAATTTAATTGCCCGCAAATATGTATTTTCAGTCAGGTATTTCTTTCCTCTTTTAGGATATGCCATACTTAGCATAAGTAAACACGCTAAACATTTCAGTACGATGAACCAAGACATACGTTGCAACCGTGATACTTAAATTGTTTTGACTTGGACGAACCCATCATTGGTTTGATATTTCTACGGTTAATTATACCGTTAGTAGTTCCAGTAAGTGATGACATTTTGATTAGTGAAGAAAGCCATCTATTTTGATGTAGGTCTTTTTTTATGTGCACCTTTATGGATTCTATATCTATTGTAATATTATAATAATTAACAACTCACAACAAAGCTTGTGTAAAGAGAAAACATCGCAAAAAGGTGAATAATAAGGTGAAAGTGCCCAGTTGGACTCTCAAGAATCGAAATTGAAGTGTACAGCAAAAAGAAAACCGCCGGGAAGAACTAGAAGATTTAAAACTACAAGGAGACAGCAAAGGAAACAAACGGACAGCAGAGGGACATCGAATTACACACACACACATTATACAACTAAATTGGGAGATTATAAGGTAAGAGAAGAGGGTGGGCAGCTTTAGTTAGTCATTGTAAAAAATGTAGTTCACATTATAATCTGGTTATTTTTAACAACAAATAGTTTTTATTTGCGTCATTCGTGACACAACCCTATGTACATATGTTTCTGGTATTTATAACATATGTATATCTTCCCAACAACAACCAAATTTCTCTTGTATAGAATTTACTACTCCCGACATAAAGCACTCTCTTATATCTGTAAGAATTTTTATTCAAATTACGAATATTTCTCAAAGACTTTACGCCGATGGCACATTTTTTACTCATTTCGACGTTGTTACTGTTATTAGCGATAGCAGTAACAACAAGCAATAACAATGATCTTGAATTACTTGTCGCTGAATCTGAACCCCACACTCTTTCTATCAATCCCAAGACATCAGCAGTTTGTTAGTTCTTGGGTGCACCAAACAAAGACATTTGGTCTTACCTCAAATCAATGTTCGTATTAGCAATGTGCGCCTTCCTCATTCTGACTGTTCTAGAAATCTTGGCCTTTATCGTGATACCAAGCTGCGATTCAATAAACACGTGCCTAGGCGTATTCGACGAGCTTTTTATAATCTGATATAGATAGTAGAGATTTCGCAATTTAATTTTTTGGCCAGGTACACTTTCCCTGTATTAACAGTGTGGATAAGCTGCGCATACAACAAATTCAGAATGCTTGTCTAAATTAATCTACGCTATACGTCGATATGATCATGTTTCTCTAAAGAAAACAATTAATTATATCGCAAGATTGGTTTTAGAACGGATGTTTATAACGTTGATGTTGGGAGTTGGGAGGGGGGCTTTTTAGTCCTCCACAGTGTAAACTTCAATGTTTTAAAAGATCATTCCAATGTAGTATTATGAAATTATACAGCCTATTCCTTCATTTCTTAAATGTTGTCTATTCCGTCCTTTTGTCGTCGTTTGAAGACGTCCTTTCTTCTCTGTGTGATGGATGAGAGCTTTGAGAATTATTAAATATTGTATTGTGAACTTCTAAACGAACCATACACCATCTATACTCACTTGTTAGTATTGTAGTTATCTCGTTTGTCTGATGTATGCTTAGCTCAAGAGGTGGAGCAGTAGTGTGAGTTCTCACTCGATTGATTTTGAGCCTTTAGTTCAATTATTATTAGTATAATATTATAATAGTATAATATAATATAATAATAATAATATTACACTAATAATTAATATTTAAAATTATTTTTACTATTATTTTATATTGTTCAACTTGCATATATTATGTACTTCTTCTATTTTTATTATCACAGATAAATGAACATAAACTTATTCCGTACAAAAATGTAAATCTGTGAGGGTGGTATACACTGCAGACGCTAGTTCTAACGGGATATTATTTACAACCTCTGGATTGCACACTGGTCGACTGGAAATGGGCGGGACTTCAACTGTAAGCGTGCGTGTAGCGATTAGTATTCGCGCTAGGAATTGATGTTTCGGGATAATTTACTGGAAATAGATCGCATGCAAATTCTGCTGATTTCCGACCGTAATACTGTTTTGCCATAAATAGTTTTATCTCGAGCGTATAATAGTCCATTTTAATAATAATTACTGACCGCAATCAAATTTACTAGCCGTTATAAAACTAGAGAACTAGAGAGTATTACGGAATGAGGGTTTCGTTGAATTGAGTAAAACTGAAAAGATCGATGTGACGATAACATTTTCTACTAGTTAGACAAGGGTAAAAAACAATGGTGGGTGCTTGCCGCTAGATAGCAATAGCATACAACACGCAATTGTGCAGCAGACAACCATACGTATTTATTGACTTGGTTAATTGATAGAAATAATATTCTCACCCTTCTCTTATTCATATAAAGAGGATCGTCATATTAAAAGTTAGCTCTTAGTATATTTCATTTGAATCAATAGGTACATGATGACGAAATGCCGTGACTGATATCTGTATGTAACTTATCTATAGTAATACGTATAAACAATTATATATTAATATCATTTAAATATACCTAACGCTGCATAAATTATGATTGACAAAATCACTGTAACGCAGTTTCTAAACGAATGCAAAGAAATGAAATATGCTAGTAAATGATATTAATTTGTCTAAATATGATAAATAAGTCACATTAAGCAAGTTATGTATATAAAAGAATAAAATAAACGTGAAGGTATAACATTGTCCAGTTGATTTTTCAACAAAAATCTTCAACAATGTAAAACTATAACTGTCTACATATTCTCTACATGTAAAGTAATTTGTTATATTACTTTTGGATGGAATATCCTTGTAAATGTTTGTAAAGTAACACTATGTTGTTATAGTTATTAAAATAGCATAGCTCAATGTTGAACACATGTACTATACTTATAATAAAGTTGTCCTCTATCTGTTCGACACGATTTATGTATTTATCTTCTAATTATATCTAGAGAAATCCATAAGATAAGAGCATTTCAACAAAGAAATGAAAAGTCAAAACTTAAAACATCATTTGCAACCATCCTTGCATTCATATTATAGAATTCACTACTTGCTACGAAAATCGGCATCTTGTTGTCAAATAATAAGTACAATGATGCGCTTAAAATAACACGGGTAACGTTCTAAAAATGAGCATAGATTTACCGCGCGTCTCTTCCTCTTCCTTCCCTACATTTGCTCCAGCGCTTATTACGGAGGCAAACAAGCCGACCGAGTATCAGTGTGCAATATAGAAGAGTGAAATCCCAACAGAAAACCAATCCGCAGTCGTTATTATTAACGAGGTGCCTTCCTGCCTGCCTGCCGCAAGTGTGAAACGTAGCATCAACCGGCACCAACCCCCCTCCTTTAACGGCGAGCGGTAGAGGAAACTTCCATACTACTCTACCAGGTGTCAATTTGTTCTAATGGATGGTGGATGAAAAACGCCTTCCCGGATTCTATTCCTATAACGACCTCTCATTAAAACTACCGCCGCATTATATTTTACAATACGTCAACTACGTTTTGCCAGTGCACGCTTCGTTACCGAGTTGTTTGCCGCTGCGTCGCTACTATATAGTCTCGTCGAAAGTAGCTCTTAAATTGGCAATATAATCCGACCTAACTAACTGATGATGATGATAGGTGGGAGTATGCCGCCGCTTGACAACTTCTATTACAGGCACAATCAGACCTGGTAAAATATAGACGAAAATGATAAGGAAATAGGAGATGTATATTTGGAGAAAGTAGACTAGGAAGCTGAAACTAATTAGATAATTATTCATTGTTAAAAACCCTAAAAAGAACTGTTGCTTTATGATGTTATAATGAAATCTCTAGTTATCATTATTCTCGTAAAAAACGACTATTATATAGAAACACTACTTACACATATTACTAAATATGGACATGCGTAGTGGTTTAAAGGTGACCTCAAATTAAAATAGCGGCAGTGGCGTGCATTGTTATAAATAAATAAAAGATAAAGCAAAGTTTTAAGTAACCCATCTTGTGAAATTGCCCTTACTGTTTTTAACTATTTTAAAAGTTAAAAGTGTAATAAACACGGCAATTGCAATATCAGTGAGGACTATTGAGTGAATTATCAAGGAAGGAAATGGTCGACCAGAGCGTACTCACAAGCCCGATCATCCTGATCTAAATCCGATTTGGGCAGCTGTAAAGGGCAATGATGCAAAGCAAAACATTAGATTTAAACTTAACGATACATGGCAATTGGCTGAAAAATTTCCTCCCATTAATTCAAAAGATTGACAATCAAGATGTAACTCAGCCGTAGCAATAGAAAAGAACTACATGGAACGAGAAATAACCGGCGTAATGATAGAAGAATTAATTATAAATCCAAATGAGTCAAGTGACGGTGTCATCTCGACGATTAATGATAAGTACTTCTATTATTTGCCTTTACGACAATATTTTCAACAAAATGTTTTCTTTACTTAATTAGTGTATATTATATAAATTTTCAGCGACATATGATTTAATATAATACGGTATTATTTATGCCAATGTTTTAAATAAAATACTTCTTTATTACTAAACATCTTTTAATTAATTGTTGCTAATATTAATTAATTGATTAATGTCTATATATTTTCATCCAATATAAAGGAATACCGTCAAAACATCACAACTATTTTAAGTTTTCTTTATATTACGCATATGCCGACAACAACTAACGCTTTCTCGGTCGTCGACCATGCCCGAATACACGATTGGGATGCGCCGACTCTCGCCATCCTATAACGATAGACCTGTATATACATATAAAATATTTATATTTGCAAGTAGAGTTTTGTTTTTTATCACTTATAACAATAACTATTTATTACACATAAATCAGAAGTATACTTTTGCACCTCACTAGAACATTTAATTTATAGCATAATAAAGAGGGATAATTAACTGTTATTGTGTCAGATAGAGATATTGACACATAAGCTACTGCAAACCTGGTTTTGAATAAACTCTTCAGATGGTTCTGTGGTAATAGCCTTTCGCTAAATATAGAAAAAACAAAACACATATTGTTTCATACAGTACAAAAGAAAATAAGTAACTCTGTAAACTTACACCTTTCAAATTCACAAATAAAATCAGCCGATGCAGGAATATTTTTGGGTGTAACATTGACCTCCACCTTGAACTGGTATAGTCACTGCCAGCAACTGATAAGTAGGCTTAATAAATCCATTTTCAAATTCCGATCTCTGAAAACTAAGATAACCTATTATGCAGACGTTCAATCTCATCTAATGAATGGATTGCTTTTATGAGGATCATCATCATCGGCCAAAGATGTATTCATAAAACAAAAAGCAGCAATTAGATGTATCGCAGGAATAACCCAATGCATATCCTGTAGAAAGTATTTCATATCTTTAGGGATTTTAACGTTACCTGCGTTCTATATATTACATTCCAGCCTTTACACCCACAAACAAAGATATTCTTACTACTAATAATAATAATCTACATAGTTACAATATTAGGGATACAGAATTGGTCAATAATAACTGGAGAGCTACACACCGACCATAATCATATCTATTTCGAAGTTAAGGAGCGTGGGGCAGCCAGGTTGAAACGACAAGGCATAAGTCAGGTCTTGGACAAGCAAAAGTT
>SMLS01072811.1:0-27742 GCA_004785975.1 Popillia japonica
TGTGACATGTGAACTTGTTCCACAACCAGAAAATAACACATGTATGTATGTATGTATAACGGCTGATAGACATGATATAAAACAAATTCATAATTTTTAATTTTATTCTACAAAATTATATATGCATGTATAATTTCATTAATTTCTAACGACAAACAGACACAACCAATATACAAGGCGGCGTTAAGAGATCTATTTACATCTCTTAGTAGGCTATACTCCTAACGCAATCATTTTTTAGTGTAGACCCTCCTTTTATTAACAAATTCTACACTATTAAAAGATTAAATAATGGGATCATTTCCTTGTATTAACCTATAGTCGACTACTCGTCAATATCTGAGTTGAAATTATTATGCATATAAGGTAGGAAAATTATATTCGTGGATAATTATTTTTTGATATTAAAATTAACTAATTAATAAATTACTTTTTTGTTATAATTCATTTTGGGGAATGAAGGTTATTGACCAAGTTGCCATATTGAGAAGCATACTCTAGTGTATACCTACGCCAGGCTGCAAAAGTATTTCGGCAACAATTACTTGATGATTGCTTATATACTACTTTGTTGAGTTTTCTTGTACTTCTTAAGCTTCCCGCACACTAGAGTGGCACAGCGCAGGCCGTCAAAAAACGGCGAGGATTGTATCAGTACAAATAAATAAACGAGCGCCCACTAGTCCACCGCAGCACGCATTTATTTGTACTGATACAATCCTCGCCGTTTTTTACGGTCTGCGCTGTACCGGGCCGTGCCGGTCTAGTGTGCGGTGTGCTTTAATCGTTTCACCAATACAAGTATGAATATAGTATTTGAATATTGTAATTGACAATAAAATCCTAACATCAATTATTGCAGAGAAAATCTATTCCTTCCTTCGAGAAAATAAATTGCTAGATGAAGAACAGAAAGGCTGTCAGAAGAAATCAAGAGGATGCGAATAACTCATTATAGACTCAATCATAAATAGTTGAGGATGCAAAGAAAAACAAGAGACCGCTACACATAGCCTGTATAGACTATCAAAAAGCCTTCGAGAGCGTACCGCATTCGTGGCTAATAGATCCATCAGATCAAGCCAACACTGCACGAATTCCTGAAGGAAGTAATGATGACTTGAGGAATACATTTTAAACTTAATGCCAAAAGTGTAACAAAGAAAATTGGTGAGGCGAAAATAAATAGAGGGATATTCCAAGGGGAAGCGCTAAAACCGTTGACCGTACGCCTTAATCAACTGAGGGGAGGCTACAGGTTAGGTAGAGGTAAAAATCACGTCATCCACCTGTTCTATATGAACGCCCTCAAAATCTATGCGAGGGACTACAAGGACTTAGCGGCACTGCTAAACTCCACTACCAGCTTCAGAACGGATATCCGGATGAATTTTGGATTACTCATGTCGATCGAAGTATGTGGCAATTTATAATTATCCTGAACGGTTCTTTCAAGGTGCGGGTTCGTGTGTGACACATGGTATGCCACGAGGCTCAATTCTTGCACCTATTCTATTTAACGTATACGCTAACGATCGCTGTTTGAGCTTTAACAGTTGTTTGTTACTAACGATATAATTAAAGAAATGATGACCTGGTGCACGGATCAGGGACTAACCTTAAATGCGGATAATACAGAGGTGTTATATTTTCAAACTGGCCATTCCCGCAATCGCGGTAAGACAACACGCATTCTCGCGGTAACACAATACCTCAGAATTCTTGTTCTAAGTTTCTTGGGATTCTGGTCGAGTGTAATTTGACGTGGGAACAACATTGCTCTCGTTTGAAAGCTAAACTGACCTAGGTGGTGTATGCTGTTGGTAATCTTAGACATTACCGTCGTCTTAAAATTGTTTTATTACGCCTATATTGAGGACGGGTTGCGTTACTGCGTCATTTTCTGGGGCTGTTTATCGTTTGCATTGACATGTATGGTTGGCATTTGGCTCGTGGGAGTCGTGTCGAAATATTTTCAAAAAACTTCGCATGTTGAGATTGCCTTCCTTCTATACTATACATATATGAATGGTTAATATAATTCAAAAAGAACGAACAGGACTTTATAAGAAATAGCGACAACTGAGCGTGCCTGTTCACAACACAAAACTATTTGAAAACAGCCCTAACTTTAAAACTCTTTTATGTTTTAACAAACTACCGAACCAAATTAAAGAGATATCTGTACTCACTAATGGGTAGCAAGTCAAAAATCTAAAAATCGCTTGCAAAACTTCGTCGTGTCTCTCAGTAGGTTTACACTTACGCAAATCTGTATATGTATGTATATATGTACATACATACATATGTATGTATATAATTTTCCAACACGGTAACGTACTGTATGCGTATGAATCAAGCTAACATATAACCAGTATCGACGAATTTCCATTAAAATTACAAAATTGTAAAACTATACGTATATAAACTGAGTTAGCATTACTCCTCTTGATATTAGAAATCGACAGAAACATGTAGTTTGCGAAAGGCCTAATGAGTGTATTTTATCCAATCTTACTCTAACCCTTCCTGTATATAGTACTTATGAAGTTTTAGAGATTTTAATTACCTACACATCTTCCTCTCCATTTCTACTTTTGTAAACATATTTTTCCGCAAATGTCTTGTTGTTTTGATACGAATATTTATTTTTTCATAGTTTGTTGTTTTGAAAAGCTTACGTATGTGCACGTACGCGTACGTATTTACCTTCCTCAATTCTAATGGAAACATATATCATTGTATTATTTGAATGTTAGCGCCGCCAGAAAAAAAAGTAAGTCGTAGACTGCTTGTCATTTTATTGACTTCATACTTTTTATTCTAGTTTTAATTAGTGGCTGAGCAATAGTGTTGGTTTAAGATGATGTTATAATGAGGTTTCATGTTTCATGTTGCTTCATTTTTTTTAAGTGGTAATACGTAGTTATAGCTTAACCTATTTTTAATATTCCGTCTATTTATACTGTAATCAAGTATTAATCAGCGTATATTGCGCTGTAGAAGCAATAGAGGTGTTAATTTGTCAATAGTCGTGATCATCCATACAATAGTTTCATCAATCCTATTTTTGGGAATTTCTTGTATTAGGAAAGTCGTCAGTGACGCACGAAATTTAATTTCACCTATTAAGATTTGGGACTGTATACTAGGTTTCTTGGTTTCAGTCATGATTTTTTACATTTTGTTTTTCGCATATTGGTAGTAGGCCCGGTTGTTACGAATCAGTAGAGTTAACCTTCTACTGGCGTTGTGGGGTCGCTGAGACCCCAGCAGATAATATTAGCGCTCTATTATCTAGTATTGTCATAGTATCAGCATGTGGCTCCATCTACCTTCAAATAAGGTACTTAGCTTGCGACAGGCGTAGACCGAAATCAGTTACGGCCATAGGTATTGCTAATATATGTAGATAATGCGCAGAATAGCAACTTTGCTCTTTGCAATTTTTTTTTAAATTAGTAAGAGTTTTACACATCTTTTTGTAGGATAAGCTTTATATTTTGAAATAACATAAGGTACAACATGTTCACTATCTGCTACACAGTTTTTTTTATGAAAAGGAATGTTTGTGTATTTGACATGTTCTTACTTATTTGAAATATTTATTGCGTTTTTCGTAAGAATTCATAACATATAAAAGTCATATTCGTCACAACTGATTTTAGAAGGTTTATCAAATCGTAATTTATTTGGAAATTTAGATATGCATACGTACACACACACACACATGTAAAAATTTGTGGGGTCGTATAGGCACCACGACGCCAGCTAGGTATAAAAATATCACCACGCCAGTAGAAGGTTAATGGTTTATTGTTTTCCAATGGCCCAATAACACACTCGAATATTCATATCCATATTTCCCTAAATAATAGAAAGTAGGTTAGGTAATTGTGTGGCGGGTATATGCTATATTCATGCTCTTGCAAAATCAAGAATGGTTGTTGCATTTTAGGAGGAGTTTCTTCAAGTTCGTATCTCAAATATACATTAAAATGATATGCAACATAATTGAAATTTAGTGTAATATAATACAATACCTATTGGTATAATAACTGTGGACATAATAACAATAGTTACGTTTACAACTGTACTGATTAATTATAGATCTGGACCGAGACTAACTAATGGAAATCGGGATAACGGTTGAGCTGATGTGCGCTATTGTGAAATTAGTATGAGCGCAAACATGAAACGAATAATTCGGTCATCATGGCGCAGATACTAAACCAAACCGCAGAATACACAAAGGGACAAACCTAGCCTACCCATTTGGTCTTAGGATATCTCCTTTCCATGTTCGCGAAAGTAGGTAATAATATGATATTACAGAATAGGGAGTATATACCAGGCGCAATCTAAGTTACATATTTCTCTATCATATCGGATATAAAAGTGTTCTCTCTACAATGATAAAAATATTGCACACATTAAAATAAAAGCGAGCGAGTTTAAACTGTCAACCATCAAGGTCAATGCATCGAAATTGGTTTTCTTTAACATTATAGCACTCCGATGAAGCAGTACTTCATCGGATTCATAATTTGCCTAAAATAAATTATTATAAAGTCAGTTTCAAAATATCAATCATCTGTACATACATTTCCATTGTAAAATGCAATGCGCCTACTTGATATACTGAAGTTCAATATCCTTATGGTTCTTACAAACCAAAAATACGAAAAGATATTTCATTTAGTCCTGACACAAAGCAACTAATATTCTTTATAATTTATTTCGCATCTACATGAAAAAGATACTCTAGGTATGGTATCTATACAAAAGAGGCAGTTTGTAAGATGTCTGCGATAGAAAATGTATTGGCAAATGTAATCAATCTTGGCAAATAAAAATGAATGATTCTAACAAAATACTGTATCTTATTAGCCCATACAACTTTATTTTACTACTTCAATTCAAAAGTTTTGGTAAACAAGAAAACATCTAAAAAATAAAAAAAATCTTTTGAAATGTTCACAGTTAAAAAAGTCAACTTTATAAAAGGTATTACAATAAGGTTCTTATTGTATCTGTATTTAAGTATGTTCCGTAGATTACTTTGCAAAAATGTCGTTTTAACATTATAAACAACATATTTGTTATGAAACTTTATTGAACATTTTCAGAGGCTATTTAAATAACTATTACAAACTTAATCGACAATTAAAGAGAAACTGATTTGGAAATTTCCTCAAAGATAATTAAGTATGTTAAACTCCATTATCTCAGGGGAAAGTTGATAAATATGGTACAAGTTACTAGTAACTGTTTGCTTGCAAAGTGTGGTTAAAAGGAAAATTATCCAAATTTTCAACGATAACTTGATACAAATACTTTTAAAAAGTTAAAAAACAAGTTACCATTGTGGCGTCAGTTCAAGTTAAATCAGGGATTAAGGTTTAGTTTTAAGAGCTTTGTAAGTTTTACTGTTACGACTATCGAACCATTTGCAACCTATATATGGAAAATCGTTGAGGTTTTGTTTATTTCCAAATACTAGATAATCAATATTGCTTTGAAGTGAAATGTGTGGAGTACATGTTTTTGGACTGTATTTCTACCATGCAATTGAACTAAAGGCATCTATTTCTTACAAAATACACAGTCTGCTACTGTCTGCTCTGATGATACTGATCAGCATAGGATTCAACTCAATGATGCACCTTCTCATTCCACATTATGGGTAATCTTGTTCATAAACTCAGAATTTGTTCTAGATAATTGTAATCTTAGACAGCATACCCAATATTCACGCAAATGGTTAGGAAGGCACGGCCCAGTTCCATTGCTTACACAATCTGCTGATCTAGGCTGCCTAAATTTCTTGTTGTAGGGTTACATTAAAGATATAGTGTACGTAGTAGCGAGAAGGTAAAGATATGATTCAACAAATTAGGAATGAGTTCCTAACAATAACCACATAGAATATAATTATGTTATGAAGAGAAAATAAGAATTCACATTTTGGAAGACGTCTAAGTTTTTTTAAGTACCTAAACTAAATTGGAAGTGAGACACTCACAGAGTTGTATAATATTCTATTCTACCATTCACTGAGCAATAATATATATCGTCTTAGATTTATTTATAAAACTAGATTTTCTGTGCACCTTTACATTGCGGACTAGCTTTTAACATGCCATTCAAAGGAATTATTCTTGCTTAACATTATATATACGGAAAGTAGTAATTATTTTCTAGGTAGATTCAAAATAAAATCCTGTATAATCGGCATTATTTTAGGGTTGTAAGGTGCACCAAATAAAAACATTTGTTCTCTTTGTTATTAACTAAGATATTGAATTGAATATTGGGTGTGGTTCTGATGTGCAGCTTAGTAGGTGTATATATATATTTCTTTTGAACATTCAGAGACGGTGATTCTCGTCCATAACACTGAAAAACCTTTCTATAGTAAATCATTAGGATTAATATGTTCTATTCTTGTGAGTGGTCCGATAATAAGAAATTCTTAGCATTCATAATAATTTACTGACTACTACCTAGTCCTCCCTTTACGATACGCAAATATATATATATCTGTGCTAACATGTACAATGAGAGGCAACAATGATTGAAGCGTGCCAAAGGCTATAATATGGTGAAACGCACTATACATATGTGTAGGAATAATGAACCTAACCTCTCATTGTCAAAAATACAAGCAGACAAAATGACAGACTAATACACTACTTGATAGCAAATTAAAATGCATTATGGGTAAAGGTCTAAATAGAAGATAGTTTTGATAAAATTAGAAACAAATATAGAACCAGCACGCTTCAATCTTTGTTGCTCACACTGCATTAGTTGGACTATTTCTGTATGGTGGCCCAGTGCGCAACACCGCGCTGGATTATGACGTTGGCAACGTAATACATTTTTACAATAAGTAATATATGAAAAATTATAATATGAAATCTTATACAGAAGTTGGTCTTATTTGGAAGAATAGTTTAATGACAAATACTTTTGTTTTTCGATTTGTTTGAGACTTTGTGTTTTTTGAACCAGTTTTACAATGCAAAATTTAGCCAGGAGCATTATGGCGTGCTGTTTGTTTCTTTGTGTTCCAACTGACATATGCAATGATTATTAGAATTGCAGCTTGCACTAGAACCTAGACGGTTTTTTTTTGCACAGCACAGTATATATTATTCCCAGAAACTAAACAAATTTCGCTACCCGCTGATCCTACTAAAACAAAGAAATACGCAACATAAACATGAAAGTAAGAAAAGTTTATGCATGTACCGATAAGTAACAATGTGAGTATCCATATTAAGATAATGTATAACAATACTGTTAGTCTCGAAGAATTCATTTTCAAATACGTGCTTTTACTCTCAAAATCGTGGACTAAATGCATATATGTATGTGCCTACATATGTATACGTATTTAATCGTCTTTCTACGTATGTCGTAAAATTATCTACCGTATCAAACTCTGTTTTCTTATGCTTTTTTATTATATTTTCAATTATATCGTTTCCTAACAAATTATTAATTTCTACTAACCTTCTTCTATTTCAATTATTAATTGCTATAAACTGTTATAAAGCATTTCGAATTACGTTGTTCTAATGCATCCTAAATTAAGTTAATATATCTGTACTGTACTAAATTTAGCACATCCCATTTATCACCTTTCACATACTTTTACATCACATTCTCTTAACACATACACCTTATTAACTAAAATTGTCCAAAAAAATAACTCGGCGGATGATAACCACTGTTAGCCCATATTTTAAATCGTCGAACGTTACAAAGGTCAAACGTTTAAAAAAAGTCGAATACAGCTCAAATGAACTAAAACGCGAAATGCTGCTATCCTAATTTTCTTAGTGTTCAAGTCAATACCCGCCGCCACCGTGGGGCACAAGGGTGATTGGTGAGAGTGGCATATAAATATGTGTACAAACGAAACGCAGTTTTTTAACGAAAATTCGTGGTTTATAGATTAAAGTCAAGAAAAACTATATCACAGTAATAAGTAGTTTATAGTAAATTTAGCTGTCTGGTCATTGGTGCCAATTAGTTTTATATTACGTTTAAAGAAAACTTATCGATCTTATTTTGAATTTCAATTAGACGCACTATGCTAAATAGAATGATAAATTTTATAGTAAGCACAAACAATTGGGCGCTGATTTTATTATACATTTACATTTCAATAGTAACAATAACAATGCTCTTATATTGATTCAGAAAATTTAAAGAATTCAGCAATGGGTGTTAAAACGTTTTCTTCGTTATTTTTGTGGGAAAACTCATCTGCCAATGTTAGTGATAATTCAATTATAATAAAAAGCAAATCCTTTCATTAAATTGAATTCTAATATATGTTTACATTTAGTAATAACTTTATTCAGCGCTGCCGAGTACTGATTTATGACAATCTGTTGTATGATTCAAAATATCGTACCCAATTCAAATAAACAAACATTTTAGCGCAATAATTAGCATATAGCGGATAAGAATTTGTGGAGCATATATCTAACATAATTTATCGATTAGAGATCAGTAAAGGTTATTTAAAGAATAGTCGCATATCAATAGTCACGCCTCCACTGTATGCAACATGGTCTGTCTACAGGATTTCAACAGAATTGAGAAAAGTGAAAATAGGAAATGCCAAGAATATTATATTAATTTTGTGATTGCAATATATGTATATACATACTGAACTACTATGCTAAGTAGATAATTTCCACAATAGTGATGACGACAGTGATATTATTGGCGCATATTCTAATAATGAAATTCCTTTTAAAAGGTTTAGTTAAGCGCCTGCCGATGCCGCTTAAATGGAATTTCGAAACGTGACATATTATAGTTTTTTGTTAGGGAACGCACAGAGCCTTTCATATTAACATTATACAGGAAAAACCATTTTATTATAAAACGGCGGCGGCGGTTAACAGATTAAAGTAATAATTAGCGCATGTATATTTGGAACGCAATCAATACTTTGAGGTAAAAGCAATACCAAATTAGTGTATTCTCTTAGATAGCAGAATGTGCAAAATTAACTTGAAACTACAGTGGGTTACAATGTTTAATATGTTGTGATGTTACAATTATAGTGCCATCTAACAAGCAGAGCTTTCAAGTAATCTCCCCGTAATCTTGTTAAGATGGCGTTTGTTAGATGTTTGTTTACATACTTAAGTCATATATGTTCCATAATATATAAATGTTGCTGTTATCAATAATGATACCGTCAAAATAATCACCTGGTATATCAATACGAAGCCCACAATTTAGTATTTAGCGCTAGTTTGTCTACATTTCAGGACAAACAATTTAGGACACTTTGTAATGTTTGTGCTGATGGCACGAATCTGGAACTACCTATATATTGTAATGTAAGCCGAAAATGCGAACAAAAGAGCTAATATCACTTTATTCTTAAAAACTAAACGAATGTGTGCTGTGACAATTCTTGGTTTTGCTATTTATGAATTATATGTATAACGTTGTGTGTGTCGTATAAGTTTCTTACTAAAAATTACTTACATTAAAAAGCGGCAAATCTGATTCAAATGCAAACGGGGCCTCTCTAATAATGAGCAAAGTTAGTCTCTCTTTAAAGTTATACCTCTCTTTGTTCATGATTTTTAATTACACTTTGCTGTCATCGTACCGTGCTAGCGGGTATAATTTACGTAGTGGCCGCAATTCAGATCAATCATTATAATTGTTTAAATGTTTTTAGTAATTATTTTTTTATATATACGCGAAAAGTGAATGAAACAGTTTATAATTTTCTTAATAAAAAAGATAAAAAGAGGGAGAAGTATACCCTTGGCGGTATAAATAGATTACTTTAGAAGTTCTGAACGTGCTTAAAGTGTAATATAACATTGATTTTTATTTGTTTACTCCTGAAATTCGAGTCTCTGTGTAAAAACTAAAAAAATGTTCAGCTTGAATAATTGGACGGTTATCAAATCTGTTTTAACTTTTTCTAGTTTGTGTGAAAGTAGTGCCTTTTCTAAGAAAAATATTTACAAGACGGTCATGTAAAATAAATAGTTAAATATTTATATCAAGATGTTTTCCTGTTTGTTATTTGGTGGATTGTATTTTCATTTAAAGATTAGGTACACAAATGTCAAAACAAATAAGAAAAACCTACCTTTAATGAAGCCATATCGGACACTGAGCGATGTGTTTGTATGGTTTCCAATTGGTCTAGGCACCAATCCAGCTCTTCCATTGTTTCTAAAGCCATTTTCATATAGGCTTCATCTGAAAACAATGTAAATATTGTTAGGTAGGTAAAGGAATATACAGTATTGTAGCATATTTGTTATTCTTAATAGATGCAGGAGCCAAATAAACAAAAATCTTTAGTTTGCTATTCTTACTGGTAAGCAAAGTAAACGTATTGTCAGATGAATAAAAAAATTTCAATTTACACTACAATTAAATATAAGTGGAGGATCGTTTACATTTACTATCTCGTGTGTTGCAGCTAGTTTTTCTTTTAACGGAGGAAAATCTGGCTTATCGTTTGTTATGAAAGTGATATATTCATCATACAATAGCTTAGAGACGTCTTTGTTAAGCAAATATATTATCACTATTTACGACGTAATTGAATTTCATTCAAAAATAACACTTGCTGAAATAGTAGTGGAAAATATCCGTAAAGATTTTATTTTTATTACCAACAAAGATATATTGGGTATCCTAAAAAAAAACAAAAAAATGTTTAGAGCATAAATGCGTAGGTTGGAAATAGTATGTGTTAGAGTCTGTTTTGTTATTCCAGTGATGGAATTTTAAATAGGAAAGGAAATGTTGATCATGATGATTTATCTCCGGCCAGAAGGCTTATTTTTGGAGGTGGATTGGTGAAAACTTATTTGTGGAAGAGATTATGACGTATAATCGTTAGGAGAATGTATTTATTACGTGAACCGCACGCATGAGAATTTTCGTATAAGCGACTGCTTAAATCAATAAATTATTCAATTTCACGACGTAGATTACGATTTATAAAAACACTGAATGGTTAATTGAGAGAAGCTAAGGATTAGTGGAATACGGTTCATGATAATGATGTAATTCTTCGTTTATTTCTAACACGATTTCAAACTAGAAATACTAACTTTAGATATTTAACTAATGCACAAGCATAAATGTCATAATAAATCCAAAACAATAGAATATTGAATCTTTTTAGACAACGTCTCAATGAGTGAGTTCTGTGATTGAATCTTTTGTGAATAGACTGATTTGCTTCTCAGATATTGATTTTTAATAGGATTTTTGTTTTCATGAATATTTACTAATTGCATGTCTTCAGGATCTACATGTTTTAGTTTCAACGTATACATAAATAATATAACGTGAACATAATTAGCGTTTACTGGGTGATCACTTCTTAACGTGAAACTCAATAAAAAGCCTCATCACGTTATGCCTGTGGCCTGTCTGGAATTTATTAAAGAACAGGAACATAAGGGACAGTCGAATAAAGTACATAAAAAACAGAGACGTTATTCTTGGGGCAAAGTAGCGTCAATCATTAGATCATGTTGTTGTAATCCTATTATATCTCAAGTTAAAATTACAATTTTTTACTAAAGCAAATGTAAAATTGTGAATAAATATGTTTTAAATATTAGTAATAACAATAATAATTGAACTAAAAGGCTCAGTTGAGTGAGAAGTCACACCACTGCTCCACCTCTTGAGCCCACTCTTACGCAATTTTTGAAAGTATTGCAGTGATTATTAAGATTTCTTATTGAATATGTGTGAATGAGTACGATTTATCATTTTCTAAATGCGAATTAAGCACAACTTATCGCGTTTACTAAATTCATTTACCTATACGTTAACTGTGGCCATGAACAAATCAATTGTAAACGATCGAGTAGATGTGTGATATTTTTTATGAATTTTTGCTTGAAAGTAACGCGTAAATACTTTTAACTGGTTGCAATAAGACACAAGAAGAACCTAGACGCAACAGAGCAGGAGAAAGTATTTTAAATAAATGTTAATTATAGTCCTCAAATAAAAAGACTGAATGTTTCCAAAAGAAAATCAAAGACAATTTGAACAATGTATATAACACGATGTCGCATTTGCTCCAGGCGTGAGCGGACGACTTTTCACTTAAAATATTTACATATCTCGGAACTATTCCCGTTGGTGTTATTTGGTGTTATATAATAATATAATTTCCACGTCAATTTGAAGAGAGTATAAAGTAAATGGTATTTTCAAAAATGTGAAATTGATATTGAAATATGAATATACCGGGTGAGCGCTATATCTCGAGACAACGGAACATCCCTAAAACACTGCATCAAATCAAAAAAAGATTTTAATAAGGTTTCTTATAACGAAGGGGCTCTCTGAATGGTGCCGACTTCGAGCGAAAGAGGTAGAAGCATCGATGATGCTGTTAATCTTTACCCAGAGCGTTTTCCCGACAAGGTGTGCCGGCACACGCCTTCAAGTAACACTGGAGTTTCTTCTGCAACATGTTTCGATTTTTTTCATCATTTAAGTTTCAATCGATAAAATATGGACCATTAAGCATATTGCTAACTATTCCACTCCAAACATTTAGGTACAATCCAAGGATGTTGATGTTCAACTTGGCGTACCGTGATTTGTGAATGTCGCCCCGTCAGAAAATAATACTAGAGCAAAAAAATATGTTATACCCGTTGAAGCGCCCATTGACAAAATCTCACTCCATTTTGAAAATCGCCATGAAGTTGTTGATGCATGGAAACTCTAAATGGACGATATTTCCTACGCTTCAATATTTGGTAGATAGTGTACACACACAGTGATTAACGGCACTGAAAAGAGTTAGGGGCACTAGTCGTTCTACTAGCAGGAACTATTACAAAGTTGAAGGAAAGGTTGCGATTGCGGGTGTATAGTTGCAGGGCCATAAAAGCGAAGAAAAGAGCATGTCTGAATATCAAATTCAGGGCATGAGATAGTTATACTGGCTGAACTTCTCTAATTAGGTTTTAATGTATTTATATTTTGTTAATATTCAGACCAATAAATGTGTATTATTATTATTATTATTATTATTATTATTATTATTATTATTATTATTATTATTATTATACATGACTAGTATAGTGTAATATATGTAAGAGAAAAGCTTCCGTTTCTTATTACTTGTGTTACATATACTTCTTTTCAGCTTTAGTTAATCCGTTGCCAACGTCCTTACCAGACCTACAATCAATAAGGAAACAAGGTTATTCGAGTAATATTACATTTTTACAAAGTTATTAGTGCACTTCAACAGTGCACAGTTTGCAACAGTAATAAGGGCGCATAACGGCGTTCAGCGGCGACTGGCAAAATCTATATAACTGAGGCGACAGACTACAATGCGGAATGTACCGTTTTGCATATGTTTTTTGTCATTATCGTCAAAGTTGCTGAAGACTGTTGTTGAGATGCAATTGCATTATTACTTTACTAGTCATTTAAGAACGAAAGAATGTAAGTACGCGTATAATATTTTTTCTAGCTATACTTCTCAAGAAATTCGTCATAGGGCAGCTATAATAAAAAATCTGTGCAGCTATAATATTATGTTAAAGTATTGTCATATTCATCCAGAGACCAGAACTAGTATACACAAGTTTGCTGATAGATATCTCAATCTGTTCAGTAGTATACGATGAAGTAGCAATTGATGTACAATACAAGCTGACAAAGCGAAGTATCATGAAGATAGGGAATAAGGTATAAGGTGTAACGCTGATAATGCCAGCTAAGTAGAAATCCTGGTCTATCTGTAATACTTAGCCTTTTTCATCGCTCTCTCCAGTAAGTATATAGTCATATACAGACATAGTGATACCTGATATTATATCATGAGTGTTTTCTACATGTAGCCACAGTTTGATAGTGATATTTAAGATTGTGATTGTGTAAATATAGTGTTGCAGTATTTTGAAGAAATTCTGTTACTAAGGAAATGTATTACACGAATTACAATAAAAAAAAATGATAGACACTACTGTTGCACCCGTAACTACATCACATCTAATTCCAATCTAGTTGGCATACATGCTGGTCTATGCTTTACACTAAGTTGTTATTTGATACATAATAAATTGTATTGATAGTGATTTATTGGTCCTCTGCTGTACTCCTATTGTTATTACTTACCTCCATAGTTCACATTCCTAGGCTGCGCAGCAGCCGTGGCAGCTGTCCCAGATGATCGTCGAGACCTGCAAGTGGAAGATACAGTTGTATTGCAATGCATGAATTTTAAAATATCAAATTTTAAGCACAAAAATAAGTACATATATAAAGACGAACCTACTTATACATACATTAGTGTAGCAAACCGTCGACTTTGTAGTTTTTTTTGTTTTACTTATTTATTTTTGCGTATATGTAGTTTGAATGTTATCCCGTGTTTGCTCGCTTACAATTAGAATAGAACAAGTAGGTATATAGTTTTATATAATATAAACTAAACCTTTTTAAGTTTGCATACATTACTTATCTTGGGTCTTTATCTTGGTACCATCCTCTAGCTTGCAATTCATGACTTGTTTTTTAACAATAACGTCGTAGTATTTTACGTTAATATGCTCTCATGAAAATAAATATATACAAACTAGAAGTGACGGTGTATTGTTGTTATGATATTAATGCCGTGCCTTGCAAATCATGAAGTTTACACATGTAATACTACTTAATTGCGTAATATCTATATATGTACTATGTAATTTATGGTTTTCGAGAGACATAAAGTAACGATTCTTAGGTAAATGTATAGTGGCAAAAGACTAACAAAAGACAAAAGGAACGTCAAGCTTATTCTATTGTTGATCTGTGTGCTTCTCTAGCTAAAGTGAACAATACTATTCCCTCGTAATTATGCAAAGTAATATAAAACAAACGCAAGAGCAGAAACTAAAGTACAATGTGATAGACTGCGATCTAAGGTTTTCAACAACTATATTTCTGGCATAAGTCATAAACATCTATTATAGCAACAAAATTAGAAACTACAATTAACCGTAAGTACTTTATACGGATTAATATAAATACGTTCAACCTGCTATATAAAAATTGTGTTTGCACGGAACAAGGCAAGTAAAAAGGATTGCTCCGTTGAATATAATCTCAGTAGACATAAGCAACATCTTTTTAGCACTGCTCAGGGGAATGATCGTTCATTTAGAATCGGCGAGTATGACGATGAAGCAGAACCATCCATTGATCAGCACCAATAGCTAGAATTTTTCGGTAGACCCTACTCTGGGAGATAAATAAAAAGAATGAACTACGACACATTGGGGAAAATGATAGTAGTAAACAAAAAACTAACAATACATTCACAGTTGATTTGACCTAACTCAACGTTTGCATTTAAAAATCGTTATTATCTGATTAACATCTGAATGGCATACACTAGCAAATAACGTATGCTAATTATTCAAGGATACATCAATAGACAATAAATATGTATAAAAAGGAGTAAAAGATTTCATAACAACCAGGAAATCGAATGATGAACAGTATACCGCAGGGCATTCACTCCTAAGGTTCATTCATGAGTTGATGGTCTCGAAATTTTACCTATAGTTTTATTTATAGTGCGTGCTGTTATTAACGAAGTTACAATAAAAGAAAACTTGCTTTATGAACGTTATCTGTAACGAAGAGAAATAATGGAAATTTAGGGTAAAATGTTATATACTTCACTATATTTTGCACTATGTGCTTTCCGTTAAGCGTTGAGCCAATTTGTAAACAATATAATCAAAACAAACAACACATGCTTTCCTTCTTGTTTAATTAATAAAACCATCCATAGACATTACTATCTGCGGTAAATTTGAATAGTTACCGTTACGCTTAGGTTCAAACAGATATGTAGGGGATTAACAATTGAAACCTACGTATGTACAGCTCAGCTTACCTTTCCTATTGGTAATGGTAACGGACGTACATTGAATTGCAGGAAAATCGCTTAGTTGAAATAGTAAGATACCCAGAAAACAACCGAATCAAAAGCGTATAGTATATACACTGCTGCAAATAATTGACGAGCTCACCCTGTACAATCTGAACGTGTGAAGATACTCGCGGACACCACCTCACACGCTACCAGTTGGTCAACGCAAGGCATTGGTGGGTTGCCGAGTGGAGGCACATTTTGCTTTCCGACGAATTAAGATTTGAATTGCGCGTCGGTTATCCGCGAATTTTGGTTCGGCGACGTGGTGAGCGTCCACTCGAGCAGTGTGTTCAACCACCCCATACCCACCGCCAGCAGGGCATTGTGGTATGGGACATGGTATGGGCTGTTACATATGGAGGACGTACACGTCTGCAGCACGGCGTGTACAGCAACCGATGACGGATCGTTAATACGTAGATTAGGTGCTACGGCCTGGGTGCGCTTCCCTACGTTCGGCGACGCGTACGACTGTTGTAGATGCACGACAACGCTCGACCGCACGTCCCGCGTGTAGTACAGGTCTTTGTGGAATACCACAGTATCAAGATACACAGATAGAGGTATGCTCGTTTCAAAACCAAATATCGTCGAAGCCGCGCATGACGTCAGTGCGAGACAAATTACATATGAAATTTATTTCAATAGAGGTTAAAATCGCTGGTTTCGTAGGCGGGATTTGTATTTTACAATTAATGCTTCGCAATGACATATGCATAAGATGCGCGTCGGCATACCTCTATCTGTGTATCCTGTACAGTATAGGAATGCTTCCATGGCCAGCTTGTTCTCCAAATCTGAATCATCGTTGTGTAGCGATGGTACACAAGATAGATAGATGGTACATAAGATACTCCCGCTATGTATGCATCCCGTCTCAGCAGGGTTATGGCGTTCTCCACATGAGGGTAAGTTATACTAGTTTAGTACTACTTGTGTACCAAATTTGATTGCGCTAGAACACGCGTGCAGATTATACAGAGTGTGCTCGTCAATTACTGACAGCAGTGTACTCAACAATAGCCTACAGAGTTAAATCGTGTAAGAAGAATTAAGAGTCTATAACCAGCAATAAAAATGGTTTCTGAATCTTACTTACCGATAGAATTGAGCAGGTATGCAAATGTGGCTGAAACGACACCATGTAAGAACTAGAGCCGATTAAGAGTTGTCAATTATATGAATTTTGTATAAAAATATAGTTACAAAAATATAACGCACTCTTTAAAAGTAATAAATATTATTTCAAGAATCTTAGCAAGTTAGCGATGTATAAAAATGGAAAAAGGAACATTTAAATCAATGCCGGAGTCTATACTGCGATTTTCATTTTGTAAATATTAAAAATTTAAATATTCTCTAGACATTCTCACAATTCTACATCTATAAACACGAACACTCTGTCTAGATGTATTTTCTCATAAACTTCATGATCAAGCTCGACGTTTATGGTGTTAATAAATAATGTAGAAGTGCCAAAATTCCTTCTATTTTATCCTAATATTTGCAGGTGTATTATAAACCAATAAAAGTAGCGACAGGTGAACGTATACGTATATCGTTATGTAACGAAATTTATGGTAATTATATACTGAACAAACCAATTAATCGATTTTAGACATCGTATAATGACTAGATTTATTGTTAGTAAGCAGTCAAGAAATTTACATAATTATATAACATGTGTTTGTAGATCAGCGATTGGTTTTCTTCATGTCAGCAAATCTGTCTATTTTACTTTGATTTTAAAGCTCAAGTCCTACATATACGTAGGATGAAATAAATCAGTTGGTAAATGAATATTGATTAAACTGACGAAAAAAGGTTTCTAAAACACCAGCAGGTAATTTAGTTGATGGATAGGAACATGTCAGATTCAGTGTTTAAGTTAGAATTTAAACAGAACATTGAGGAAACCAGACGGGACGTACGAAACAGAGTTTGGAGTTTAGTTGGATGAAAACTGTGAATTGAATTAATGCATCATTTAAATTACACAGTACACAGTAGTTACCTGAGTATGGAGGCACGTGTATATATTCACTTTAACTTTACAGATTATAATCAGATGATTTTAATCATTTACAATCGCTATAATTTAGTTAGGTAAAACTATTCTACAAGTTATATAATAAATTTTATACATAGCAGCAACTGACTAACATTTCCTTTTAATAATTTAATGAATTTATTTAAGTATTGCTAAGTACTCCACTGGGATAGACTGAGATAGTAATAAAGCAATACGCATTTTAGCGGTCGTTCAAAATCGAAGGAAAGATGAAATACTTACTTGTTTGTGGGCACATTGGTGAGATGGAGAAAATTGTTGCGAACACTCCGCAGGCTAGCAAGAATTTGTGCGAATGGTGTAACGATAAGATCTTCTCCATGGCTGAAATACAAAATAGTTATATGAAATAAAATAGCATTAACTCAACTACAAACACATGAAATAAATTTAATGTTATCTTTAAATGCATCTATCAGTTATTAGATTTTGACATTTTAAATTGGATAAAATTATAATTCTTAAGAAGCGCCACAAATTATTGGTTTGGAGTTAATTTAAATAATGGATTCCAGTTGGAACAAAATTTGGTTTACGGTTTTAGAGATGGGTTGCGCAATAAATTTCAGTTTATTAATGTTTTATCTTACTAATTGATTAACGAAAGGGTTCGTCGAATTTCACTTACAAATAAAGTACGGCTTAACGGTTGATTGATGGAAAATTTAATTTTTGGAGAGAACTTAAAAGTTGATCGCCAAAGATTAGAAATATGTATATAAAGTTAGCGCATTCCACAATAACTGGTAAAGTTTAATTAAGAGATGGAACTGAGCCAGATATGGGCAGATCTAATATATCAATCGAAACCTATAAATAACAATATAATACTTATAGTAGCAAAAATATGTTTTGGGTGCAAATTATAGAATTTCAAGAGGAGTACATGGCTACACAATGTTAGAGTAATAAATTGGTCTGTGAGCGGGCAAAGTTGCCAAGTAACAACCAATTCTTCGCTTTGTTAGTTGTATTTGTCGCTTTGCAAAGAGAAAACTAGAAGATTTTTATACAGAATTATTAAAATATTGTTGATATTATATTCATATGAATTAGATACATTGGTATGTAGTATGGCAAGTATGTTGTTAGAAATCATTGGGCACAATCATAGTTTTCGTTTACTAATAAATAATAAAGAAGATGGCAGGTATTGTATTAAAAAATACTAAGATTTAGAGCTTAAACAGAGAAGCTCTAAAATATTCCAATCGCCGTTATATTTATGGAAAGATGCAGTCGTTACAAAACGAACTTACCAAAGAGTTAAGGTGCTGGCAAGTGCTCAGGACATAATGCGTGATCAAAGTTTTTGAAAAATTATTCTGCTTTAGGGAATTACGTTAAAATTGATTTAGAAAAGGATCTGCTGAAGAGTTAGTTTATCTACTTAAATATTTCAACAACATTTAAAACCTTCAAATTCTACATCACCGTCCAAGGACTTGAAAAACTGCAGTTGAATACTAACTACTCTAATAATAGGACCTTGATCTTATATACATACTTCAATACCTATATATATATAACTTTATATATACCTTTAGTTGTTCAATACCTATATATATAACTTTAGTTGCTAATTGTAATATGTGGATATTATCAAATATCCATTCTGCTTTATTTTTCGGTATATAATCTAAAAACGGCATGTTTTTGGAGTATTTACGTATTTATTTTGGTGTTGTGTTTCCAACCCAAATTTTATTAGAACCATATGCGTAACCAACATAGTAGGCTATGTCAAGTTACAATATTATCACGGACCCAATTTATGAGTGAAAAATAAGAAGACAAATACTCCATGCTTGTAGTTTTATTCCTATTTGTTAAATTATGACCTTAGTTAAATAGTTACTAAAGTGACTCGTTTGGGCATTACATACATATGTAGGTATATAGGGTTTTCCACGTAACCAGTTGGTCAGAAGTCTTCTACTCGGTAAGTTATAAATAAGTGTTTACACTCATGAACCGGAGATCATAACCAGCATTGATATATCAAATCGAATGTCATATTTTTTATTGCTTTTTTAGATTCGTTATGAGGCGTTATAGCATGTTGTATTAAGGTTCCCTATGTGAAGATTAAACGTTTTTGAATTATTTTAATTTGTGTGAATTTTTTTATTTTTTAAAGGATCATTTAAAGTCACATATCTAAGTCGTGTATGAACCGAATTGCTTCATATTTCTGCTGGAGGCGGCGAAAGGTAGAAGAGACTGTGTAACGTCTAAACAAATGATACATCTCTTACATGTTCCGAATTTAATGATTCTTTAAGTAATTTTCAAATAAGGAAAAATTGACTTTTTTAAATGAAACACCCTGTATGGGAATACACCATACTAAGTAGATAAATATTTAGCCTCGAACAGCAAATTTTCAGAATAGCCCTAAGACGTTAACACAGAAAACTTCTAACGAACGGGTTACGTGGAAACCCCTGTTATACGGCAGGATAAAAAAAAGCCAAAATCGATTAGTTAGAAGTATAGTCGGTAGAGCTGGCATCATAAAGACAATCTATGGGCCCAGTCCACCAAGTTTTTCCTTTTCTTATGATTGACATATCAGGTCAAGTTTCAATTAAATCTGAAGGGTACCCGCAACAACGAAATTAATACTATTAATTACTATATTAATGTCCGTGGCATTAGCAAATCAGTAATCTATTAAATGCTGTGCTCTAAATGTTGAATGCAGACAGTATTTGGATACAACTAACGCAAGGTAATATCAAATTCATTATTAGATCCAGTCATAACATATTCTTTAGGATCCGCCATGTACTAAAAATATTCTGCCTTTCCAAAATAAAGCAAACGGATACCGGAGATATAGAGTGTGATATTTTAAGCTTTGGTGTGAGGAAATCTTCTTGTGAAGCGATCTAATTTTATGAAATTTAATTCAAAAACAGTGCGTCTAGAACGAAAATAGAATGTACTGTAAATGAGTTGGTAAAGACAAATATTTAATTTAGAAGAAATCGGCCTATTGTTGACTACTGTTGCGGTATACCAATTTGACACACAAAACTTGCAAATAATGCAGACGTCTGAATGTATATTATTTACATCAATCTGATACTATCTCTTTTGCTTTGGAAAAATTCTATTATACCATTCTATTATACTTACCAAACTAAACATTTCACACTAGATGAATAACAGACAAAAAATACCAGGCTATAGACCTCTAGCAGCGAAAATAGATATTTTATTGCCAAAACCGTATATGCATACGACAGCAGCAACATCTTTATACATAGTAAATTTGGAAGTTTCCATTCGTATGTTTAACATCTAGACTCATTGATTCTTTATTACCGATAATTAAATGTTAGTGACACTTTAGTAACGTAATAAAGTATTTAAATCTAGCAATAAAGCAAGGACTGAAGCAGATCTATTACAGCTATATCACGTAGAGACAATATACAGTTTAGATATACATATAATAATATGACATTAGGTACTGGGTGGTGCAGGTGACAGTTTAGTTGTGTTTATTCAAATTCCTATTTTAAAGTTTTTCCTTGAACAATCTAGTGGAGTTTCTATATACATGCAATAGCGAAAAGTGGGAATTAAAAATATCAAAGCTCTTCAGTGAGCTTAGTTACTACCATTCGTATTTCACATACATAGGTATATGCACATGTAGACTATTAAAGGATTTGGACTCTCAAGTAGATAAGAAGATTGATGTTGCTTAAACGAATATAAATTTTCTTGTAAATGCACTTAGTAAAACTATTCAACCAATTTCTAAATCTACATATAGTAGGAAAATTCGCAGAGTATCAGCATTGATGATACGTTAAGTCATAATATGAAAATGAACAGTAACGGTGATCTTAACAAGTGCGATTTTTTCTATCAGTGTCTAATATAATGTATATAAATATAATGCATAAATGTGCCACAATGTAACATCCTATTGACACCACACAGAGGATTGCTGCAGTACATCAAAGCAATTAATTGATAAAGAATGCAATATAAAATTATAAAGCTAAATGTGGACATCTATACTGATAGTTTTTAAACAAGCATAACTTAATAATGAGGGTTTCCGGGTTTATTTTTATTTTGTACTGTATATATTTTACTAATCATGACACGGTCAACACCCGGAAACCCTCATTATAGAGACTCGGGCCGTGGAAGCCTTCGATATCATTTAAGCATAACTTAAGTTTTTAGGCGTGTTGAAAATATTTTATATTAAGAGATGAAATTATATACTTACTATTTTATTTTTTGGTTAATTAGCATGACGATAATATACCATAAAATATTGACCTCTACACGAACTATTCGTTAGTTACGTCTGTCCTGATTTTATATTTATAGCACAGGATTTTACGTCTTTCGTTGGCCCCTGTATCCTGTAATTGTAGGTACATATATACATAGTTGCTCAGATCCATTCAACAACTGCAATTTTGATATACCGTAGTGTTGCCTTTAGAGGAGCACTATTTTAAATTCATTTGCTACCAAATACCGTTGTAAGGATGTGCCGAAATTTTAAGATAATATTAAATTTTCAAATGTTAATTAGTAACTTGTAATTTATATCCGATGTATTTCCTTTCGTCTATAATTGTATATCAGGTATTAAATTTTTCTCCAAAATTGCAATGCACCATCTGCTAAACGTCAATTGCAAAAAAATTGAGCCACCGAATTTCTTATATTCACATTGATACATCATTTTCGAAAGTTGTATTGTTAGTGGTAATCGGTAAATAGAATCAGCTAGAAGCCACTAAACAAATTTTTCTTACGCCCGAGGAATAAGTCAAAACCAGATAAAACGTATTTTATCAGTTGATAATTAATAGCTTAATTAGAGTGACAGCAAATGCATTCTTATGAACTGTATAGTTCAATTTAACAGGAAGTCAGTTTTTGCAAAAGGTACTGTCGACTGTAATGGATGGAAGAATGCATTAAAGTAAAATAACTTGGAAAGTTTGAATAGATTCTGAGAATGACAGGAACTGACTAACAAAGGATATTCCATCATTAATCAGTGATAGACTTTTAATACTCTCAGAAATTTAAGAAGACACTTATTTATAGACTTTATAATTCGGGTTTCTACATAGATGGATATTTATTAAGAACTTTTTAGGGCATACACCCTAGGTGGATCACACAGTTAATTACCTCTACTATATCTTTTCATATTATTTCATATTAATGCACACGCCGCCCTTCCTATTTTCTACGTTTCTAACAAATATAGTAGCTTAATGTCATTATAACTTAAGATGATAGTTCCTGTGGACTACTAATTTCAAATTTTATGCGTTTATATAATATTTAAAGTATTAATATACGCTAAAGTTTATATTCGCAAACAGCCGTTAATAACAAATTGCTGTTAAAAAATATTTAAAATCTTTAATTGTGAAACAGTTAAGTAAAGATATGTATATTACACAATCAATTTATTCTCTGTAAATTATTTTTTGGATGACATAGGCGGAGCAAATTTTGCGAAATATCAATGAACTAAATCTGCGTGTATATTTTTACCTGAAGATTACACAAGATATGGAAAAATAAACTTCGTCTTGAGCAATTCGTTTTTAAAAATATAGAAGATATTTTTGAACTGTAATATTGTGAGGACATCAGAAATTCTAAAAATGCTAAGTCTACAACGTTTTGGTGGTGTTGACTATTCCACGCTACACATAATCGAATTTTATCAATGTCGCTAAGAATAACTATCTATGTAAGAAGTGAAAATAGATTCTGATTATATGAATTGAAGAAATTCCGTTCTGTTGTGGTTGCTCCGTGATCTTGGGTTAGTTTTAAGTTATACGCCTCGTTTTAGCTATGATTTACGACACACAATAAGAAATAGATCTATGATTTGCATATATATAAGTTTATTATAATATAACAAAGTATGAAAGAATCATATTTCCGACAAAGAACGAGAAATTGATATACATAGATTATAGTGTAATAATTATTTGGGTGATAATTAAAATGTGTTCAATGAATTTACATCACGACAGAAAGGAATGCTGCTAAGTTGTTCAATTAACACACTAGATAATCAGCAGTCACAAGTGTTGGTAACAGCTGCTTTTCATTTCATACTCTGGTTATAAAATTTATCATTTATTTTCTAGGTTTAGCAAGATCGTTGTCAAAATTATATATGTGGCGTATAAGAAAGACTTAATTTAAAACGGATTGCATAATTGTTAAATATAACTTGGGCTGTTTTTCCATGCTAATAGAGCTGCATTCCAAATATGTGTATATTGTTAGATGTTTTAACAAATCTATCACACAATATTTTATTTCATTAGTTAAGAAAAAATACAAGTATTTAGCTTTTGTTCATTCAAAGCACTTTAATATGATACTTTTATCGTGATACTTAATGGCTTAATGTATTTAGAAAACTAGAATTAAATTTTTAATTAAAGTTGCACATTTTTTTTTCAAAAACGAACCTTTATGAGAGCCTTCTACTTCAAAAACATTTGCCTCCCGTATTTAAAAAAGTCAATGTGATTTTTCGAATTAAAACACATTATTTGGTGATAAGGTAAAATAAATAGTTACAGTACAAGTATAATTCTGGTATCATGTACTAGTTCTTGCTTATTGAGTACACTTAGTAGGTTGTGCATTTTGTGTGTATCTATTTTAGCTGAAATATTTCTGATCTGCAAAAATGCACCTGGATATGATTAAATCCATATAGAACAGAAATGAGTGTTGCTATCTACGGAACAGAACCAGAGCAGCGTTTAGTATTATTTAGCACGTCCTTTATTAATTGCACCACCATTCTCTTACACTATCTAAGCAGCAAGCGATTGAAAAGGAACAATGCTTCCCCCTTGAGAGGAATTTTCGATAATCAGACTATATAATGTTCTAAAAGCATATTCTAATAAGAACATATGCTTGTTGATTTTTACAGCAAAGCTGCTCGCAATATATGTTTTGTCTTCTGAGTAGATGCGTCTTCGCTTTTTTTGCAAAAATATGGAAACTAAAGAGGTACCTACAGTTTTTCCGAATACATATAACATTCATTCTACAAAACAAACAAAAAAATTATTGCATTTAGGAGGATTACAAAAATTTCTATACGCATTGATAATAAATAATTAAAAACATATGCTATTCAGTTAAATAAATGTACAAATAATTAACTTAAAGTTAGACGGTTGATATACAAGCTAAACATATTAGTAATAACACTTACTATAGGTTCTTGTATAATTTTTCGATTTATCGAGTGGAGAATGTTAGTATGTATTAAACGCCGAATATTAGGGCAACTACCGCAAACCTTGTTTTATAATAACAACTGCTGACAGAAGATTTATTATTTTAATAATAGTATAAGCTACATAAAACAATATCGATGTTTATATTTTTGTCACATGTATGAGTACGTAAAGCTAGTTGTTGTTACGTTTAATTTGTTTGCGGCTACGTTATTTATATCACATAAATATCAGAAATAAATAGTTTGACTTACTTTATATCCTAGTAATCATGTTTCAATATTTACCTACATACTAACATTGCCCACTCGATAAATGGAAATATTATACAAGAACCGTTTGATAATTCGCCCAAAATTGCAGGACACTACATTTCTTTTTAACTAAATGTAATCTAACTTTTTTGAATGCTTAGAATTTAGATAGTAGATAATCACTTAAGAAATTATGAGTTGACAGATAATAGTTTTTAAGTAAAAGCAGCAAAACAACGAATTATTGATACTACCACAATCGCATTTGTTTTGATAATACACCCAATCAAAGTGAATACATTAACTTCTTCTAGAAATTAACAGCTCACAGTTAATATTATGGTGGCATATTACGGAGGTTTAAACTGGAAAGTCCTAAATTAATCAGAAAACATGCTCGCCTCCTACAAAATAGTAGAATTCACGATCTCAGCTTGCAAAAGGTACATTTTATGGTACAGTAACCAAATAGAGTATGTACTTCACTAGTATTAAAGTTTCTAACTGTAGATTTTTATATTACAGGCCACAGTCTTCGTTTGTATATAAAAACACATGGTACACATTAAAAATATGGATAATAAAAAAAATTGCTGTAAAAGAATTAAAAGATAGGAATGCTACGTTTATTTTACGTTTATATTAAACAAAATAATACAATTTTGTAAGTCATATCTAGAGTAAATGTATCTATCAAGGATACTGAATGTGTGATTTCAACGTTCCATGCAGTTTAAATTCGTAATTGTGTTACATATAGGCAACCAAGCACAGCGTTCTATGTATGAGCGGTTTCATAAATACGTAATCTATCGACACAATCATGTGCATTTCCGAATCACTTAGATTGGTTGTTAATGCAACTGATTTCAAGGCGTCGATAAATTCTGTGCATATGTAGGTATAGATATTACATATACATATCTAACAAGAAAATGACATTATATGTTTTTGACCATTTTAATATTATGAATGTTAAATAATGAGTACACGTATAACGTATATAGACAATTTTATATTCATATTTGGAGCAATACATGGAAATTCCAGCAACTCCAAACACCGCAACTTGCGATTAATCGGGGGCCACGTGTCTCGAGTTAATCAAAGGTTGTGGTGTTTGGAACTGCTGGAATTTACTTCTATTGTACAAACACAGAGTCCTTGGGCTAACATTCACATTTGTTGCCGGCTAAATTATGTAATTTTTTTCTTCGTAGCTTTGTAGTTAATTATCTAAATTGTTCTTGCTGGTCTTGCATCACGGCATTGTTATTTTCTCTCATTTCTTATGTACACGTACGCGCAATACTACATGATTTAACTATAAGAAAATATAAAGACAAAATTGTTTTAATTCTTCCAATTTTCCGCTCTTGGAATTATTTTCCCTAATTGTAGGTACTATGAGATGTAGCACTACAATGAATACGGATGATGAATGTAAATTTGCGAAAGTGCAAGGGTATTGTTTGTTAGTTACTCTGTATTTCGGGTTTTATACTGTACGTGGTAACACAGTAATACACACAGTGCACATACACACAACATGAGATATAGTCAGTTGAGTTAAGATTGTAATATATAGATGTAAGATGTGTATTGAATGATGATCAAATTTTACTGTTCAAATACCTCATCATTACTAAGTTAAATTTATAACTTAAACAGGTATAATTTAATAATTAGACACTGGATTCACCTATATCTATAATGATGGGTAATATGTACGAAGCTTTCAAGCAGTATTAATAGGTTTTCATATTTTAAAGTTCCTAATACAAAACTTTGCTTAAGAATGGCGGCTTAGCATTTAATTGACTACCTTGAGAGATTTGATACTTCAAGAAAAGGTAAAAAGTTGGTAGAGGATACAACTGCCTTCGTAATTTTATTTAAAATAGGTTCTAGTAATCTTCATAGATTTTTGTAGTCATCAATTAGTATAAAATGCTATAATTTTTTTATTGACCACTCTTGTAATAATGGCAAGATTATTACCCACTTAGGAAGTGGTGCTGTACATATTAGCATAATCATTACGTTATTTTCAAAACTTGCTACTACGTAAGTATTTACGAACCGACGTTAATCTAATTAATAAATATTTCTAAGATGTTTCAATTTGAAATATCACACT
>SMLS01072812.1:0-25018 GCA_004785975.1 Popillia japonica
GAACTACCATTGGAATAATAAAGTAAATTCAGAGGAAACCAAAAATACGCACCAGTAAAGTGCTATCGAGGTTAAGTTCGATAGTTTATTTAATACTTAGAGTTAATGTAAAATATTCGGCCAAAATAGGTGTCTGAAAACATATAATTTAATAATGTTATCAATTTAATTAGTAGAAAACTTACAAAAAAGTAAAAAAGAATGAAAATTGGTCCATTAATTTTTTTTTTCTTCAAGATGTCATTATCAAATTTGTATTCCTCATTTCCTCCAATGAAAAAATAACATTTTTCGAGAAAAATTTGAATAACTGGAGTCAGTATTGGTCTATTGGTCAGTATGTCCCTAGCCGTCACGAGAGCCTTGTCGATTTTTTATTTCAAAAAGGACGCCAAGTGTAGGTATTAAAGATTTGTATCTGAAATTTCCTTATTTAAAATTGGATTTTTAATGTTTATTTTATTTGCGAAACCCTACGATTGGCCAAACAATTCTTTCTATCCTGATTTCCGTACGTTTCCCAAGGGTGTAATATCTGATTGCGGTAATAGGTTCTGAAATTAAAGGTTAGAATTTTTTTCCTTTGCCCTTTTGATTCCGTTACATTTTTTACCGGTATTGACTTCATCTACCGAATACGGTCTTCACTATTCGAGTGCATATATTTTTTTTATAAACTTAATAATAAGATAATAAACATAAAACAAAAAACAAATTAGTAATTATAACTACTCCGATCATCGGTGGGTTAACGACCTTAAAATATTTATACAGGGACTGTCGGTAAAGTAGAATTTTTGTTTAATTTAATTTGACAGAGGGCGATTTAATTATAATAAAAGAGGTTGGTAGAGTGTTAAGATTTATATTGAGTTTACAATTAATTTAAGTTGTATATATATTTGAGTTATTTAAAATATATATAATTGTTGCTTTTTTTAAAACAGCATTTCATTCCTTGTTGAGATGGGTGATATTTTTTAGTGAGTTTATTAAGCAATTTCACCTGTGCTACTCGTGGACGACCCCTCAGTGGGCTAAGCTGGCACCCTGAGAATTTTGTTTGTGTTGGTTAACTCATTCGCGGACTTATGCAGGTTGTATGTATAGCTTTCATTTAGAATCAAAACTCACGTGATCTCTGACATAAGATGACGTAAATAATATGTTGGTAAAACAAATAATATCCCTAAGCTGTCTAACCGGTCTAACCTAAAAATTGCCTCTATTTCAAATGTACATTACAGAAGTGGTACACGAGGTGATAACGGGAATTGGAATTATTCTCTACAAAGTTGTATTGAGCAATTCACTGAGGCGTTCCCAGGTTTTGATATTGAAACACCGCAGGCATGTTATAATTCATCGTTTTGAAAATAGACATTGCTTTTGCAAAAATAAACCTACCGCCAGACCTACAAAATTACACAATTTAGAAGAACTTCAAGCAGCTATACGAAAAGAAATAAATAATATAAAATAAACAGTATAAAACTAATATCACAAGAAAGGTAAATCCAAAAAATTACGATCATATATTAAAATAATTTTTCCTTTAATAATTACCAAATTTTGTTAAATAAGTTTTGCTGAATCCGAGCGTGACACGTGTGTACAAAAAAGGGACGCTGCAAAAATTTCTAATAGACATAAACAGATAATTTTTATCAAGTTGAATGATATGTAAATAAATGCTTATTGTACTCTATGAATGCATTTATTTACGAAGTAGCTTTGCTGCTCTATGAATTGAACATGTGGTCTTTCACAAATATTCTATTTATAACAAGGTCACACATTTGCTATAGATTAATCATTTCGACCTGTTTTCTTTTTCGTAGGAATCAGGTGTTTTTGTTTTTCTCATCACAGAAACTTTCAATATTAAAGTACAACGACATATTATTACCCAATGATCTGGTAATTAATAATTTACTATTTGAGATCGCATTTGTAGTTAATAGCTTTTTTTCTTTCCAAATAATTCGTGGTAGTCTTGAAGAAGACTGTTTGATGAGGAACAGGACAAAAACTTAGAATAGTAATGTCTATAATTACTACCACGAGCTCCGGATGCACGCTTCTGTGCAACGGCAAATTGTATCATAAGCTGGGCCGCTGTGATAACAGTCTCGAAGGGCCTCGATGTCTAAAAGTTCCCGTCGACGACCATAAACAAAGTTTTTCATGTATCCTCATAGGAAAAAGTCCAACAGATTCAAATCGGGACTTCGGCTACAGAATCGTTCCTTCTCGGCCTATCTAATGTGCAAATGCCTGGTGTAAATGTTTCCATACAAGTCCAGCAACATGTGGAGGTGCCCATGAGGTGTGCATGAACTACATTTGCCGTCGCACATGTAGTGATATGTCATCCAAGTAATCGGGAAACGTATTTTACAGACAATTTAAATGATCTACCGCATTTAATTTTTCTGGAAGTACATGTGGCCCAAATAAATGATCGCCCAATATTCCGACCCATACATTTATTGATGTCTTATGTTGGTATGAACTCTGATGAATCTCTTGTGGATTTTTATCGGCCCAGTGATAAATATTATGGTAATTCAGCACACCATTTTTTGTGAAGCAGTATTCATCAGTAAACAGGATGACGGATCGAAGATTTAGAAGACGAGTCGAGGAGAATCATTGTTTGATAGACGTTGAATTTTCTGTACGTAATACGGGTGCAGTAAATGATTTTATCCTTTTTCTTCGCGGATTAAAATTATGTCCATGTACTCAGTATTCGTATAAATTGCCGTAATGTACACGTAAGACAACGAATGCCTGTGAATGACTCAACGTTCTGCCTGTGTTACCCATCCATTTATGCTTTGCGCTCGAACAACAGGGCCGGACTGAGATTGAAAAATAATTATTTTCTCGTTACTGCGTCGGCATAAAGTATTCATTTTTGGTATTTAGGTTTCCATGCCATTAGCTTTAACCTCTTTTATTTTCATAGAATATTCAGTATATACTTATGACGGCGGAATAAATAAAAAAAAGTTCAAATGGTCTGTATATGTATTATATTAGAATACAAAATTGTATATTTATTTCTTCTATTCAATAATAGAAAAAATTAGTTTGTCTTACAATTAATTTACTAATTAGTTTTCGTTGTACTAATTACGATATTACCATAAAACCAACACAATTGAGATGTAAATAAATATTCCCTTTTCCACTACTTCCAAGGGTCTTCGGCTTTTCCCAGCCACTCAAAAGTGCCGTCTATTGTGCTGTCCGTATTGAAATACTTAAAGCGTTAGTGGATGAAGACGCTTACTGAACGTCTGAATTGTAGATAGACTCATAGAAGCGTATAATTTTCTTTCGAAATACCTTTCCATTTCTCTTGTATCATTCCCATTAATGTTTTATTTATAACTACCAATTTTTTCTCCTGACGGTCAAACAATTTTTTATGGCGCATTTTTTATGTGTGAACGAATCGGATCTGGATGTGGCCCATGTTGTTCGAAAGACTTGTTTATGCGAGCTAATACCGTAGTTTATGACCCGTCAGGATTAAGCGGGATAACATGATAATCCCAGACTTGACACCACTAATATTGTATACCTTCAGTCGTATTAATCACGTTAATTTAATTCAATATTCATATCGGGGTACACGCCTAGGTAATTTAGACGTTTTATTTATTTGTTTGGTGGCTTCTTATTCAAGTTTAAATTCCATTTGATGCGCTAGTAAAGCTAGTTGGTAACTAAATCCTCAGTAATATAATGATGGTTATCACCGTATAAGAGTTAAATAGATATGCAGTGATACCTTGGTTGATTGATACGCATGACTGGATTATATCGTTATTTCTGTGTAAGCAGTGATTCAATAATGTAATTGATGATTGCCATCAACTATCTATGTAATTGCCCTTATTTCTAGAAATTTTGAAAACACTTTACTTAATTATTGCTATTATTTCTACATACCTACATAATATTAAGAGACACTTTGATAATCCTCTAATATGCCTCATATGTGTATTAACTAAGAATATACAACAAGAATAGCTGGCACTTTCAGAAACTTACAATATGCATAGATATGAACATTAGTTTCGGTTCCTACAAGTACATTTTTTGTTTGTGTTTATTCGTATGCATATACAGGCGATTTTCTACTTACGCGATTAATTCGTTCCGAGGGTTACAGCGTAAGTCGAAAAACGCGTAAGTCGAACTATTATCAAAGTACGGGTAATTGGCGGCAATTTAAAATATTTGTCCAATCTTGTTTGAACAGTTTTAGCTAGGCTTTTAAGCTATTCAATGCTTCAAGGTTCATCCTAAAAGATTCCGCAATTTTTTTAGTGTCAAATTGCTTCAAACTTTGAATTTCGCGTTCTTGCTTCAACAAATTCTCAGCATAACTGAGTTTCAAGATCCAATAAATCGTCATTGCTTAATTCTCTTGCATGACTTTGCAGCAATTCATTAAACTCGTTTGCATTTAATTCTAAGTCTACTCATTTCTATCATACAATGTTAGTGATAACAGTGTCTTGTTCATTTGTTGATTCGTGAACGTTATGCAGAAATTGGGGTTTTAATTTTCTCCACACAGCGTGCGCAGTCGCTACTTCGTTCCAAGCTCTACCAATATTTATAACAGCTGCTTCGATCTTAAATTCCTTTCAGAATTGTTTTAGTATCTTAGGATGTTGCACTTCAATCGCGTGTATTGCTTGTCTGAACGTTGCTCATATTGAGTGCAGTTGTATTTTTTTTATAACGGACGTAGCCGATCTAAAGACCGGACAAGAAGACCGTCAGAACCGCCCCACATTTCCCCACCTGGAACCGCAATTCATGGCATAACTTCAGTTGGGGTTCGGGCTGTCTTTTCTTAGTTTTTTGCCGAGTTTTCCCTGCGTCCCCCATCCACCAGGTGATTAGGGGGTTCGGGTTGGCACTAGACATCAACACTGCCTGTTCCAGAGTTGTTCGACTGCCTTTCAAATTCCTCGCTCTCTTTTTGCTTCATGATAGCTGTTACCATGGTGTCTATCACTCTCCAATTCTTCCTGTTGGTTATCATGATGTTTATTATTGTATCCAGTGTCAGTGGGCCGGTCAATTGGCTGTTTCCCTGTGATCCCTCCATCTGTCACACTCAAAAATTGTGTGTTTAGCCGTGTCTATTGCTCCACAGTATATACATTCGTCTGACCCATTTTTACCAAACCGTTTTGCATAATATCTATAGCAACCATGGCCAGTGAGAACCTGAGTCAGGTAGTAGTTGACTTCTCGATGACTACAATTTATCCACTCTTCAATATTTCCAATCAATGGTCTAGTCCACTGGGACTTTACTGTTTCCCTTTCCCATCTTTTCTGCCAGTCTTTTAGAGTGTTTTGCCTGGCTTCTAAGCGAAGTTTGCCTACCTCGCATCTATGCGCATGGGTGTGGGTTCTTTCTAGAGCTAGAAGATCAATGGGTATGCACCCTATGATCACTTGCAGCGCCAAGCCCGACACTGTTCTGTATGCAGATGTTACTCGCAGTAGCATATTTCTCTGAGCTCTAGCAAGTTGTTCTGTATATTTCTTCCGTTCTAGGCCTTTGATCCATATCGACGCTCCATATAACAACATGTTGTGTGTGACACTAGCTAATATGGCTCTCTTAGTGCTCCTGGGCCCTCCAATGTTGGACATCAGCCTTGTTGCAGTTGTATTGGGTGGTAAAAATACAACTTTTTTATTTTCATGATATTCACCCACAATTTTTGTGTAAGCAGTGGCATTGCCCAACAGCAACAATATTTTAAATGGCACATACGCGTTATAATAATTTACTGAGAAGCAGCGCAATCTACTTTGTAGGAAAGATAATAATTTCTTACTAATACGTATACAATTAGTTATCATACCCAATAGGTTAATTAATAGTCGTATTACGCTAAATAATTACTACTCTATGTAGTTGAGATACAATTATTGTGATAAGCAAAATAACAAAACCAGTAGCAAGAACAACAGTGTTCACACTTCAAAGTTGTGGTGTGTTTTAATAAAAGCCATAGTCAATAAAATGTTTAAGTTGTCATTTCGTTGCCTAGAAAACATCTTTCCCACATTGAAAGTAGAAATCAATTTTATTAATATATTGATTGAAGTACGTGGCGGTAATTTATATTTTATAAGCGGACAGCCATCAATTTTCATTAATTTATAGAAATCATCTTAATAATCATAAAATCTATAATCGACAAATGTCTTTAATTAAATTATTTTTATTAACACGTATGTACCTACATATGTATATCTGAAAATTAATACTGATAGATTAAATTTCACAAAAACGACGCATAGAAATTGATTATTTAATGTCAAGCATAATTAATATAGTAAGTATTTACGTAGATATTAAAATGCAAAATGTATTTACCCGAGTTTATTACACATTTGCGACAAGAATAAATTGCGGCAACCGCAAGAATTCTTTTCTATAATAGATTGGAATATATTATAAAGATACTCAGTGACATTAGAAGTGTTATACACCCAAAAGAAATCATTTGTTTAACTTGTTTGTTTGGCAATGTGAGCTTTACATCGGAAATGAAACGATGATATTTGCAAGATATTTTACTAACATGTAACACAAAAAAAGTTAATGATGTGTTTGGCCACCCGGTAGCTGAGTACACTCCTGTACACGTCTAGGCATGTGGAACGTCGTTCCAAACAACTTGAACTTCGTTGATTATCTGCGCCAAAGTTTGTGAAACATGGTGCAAAGTGGACAGTCTCCTCCCCATTATATCCCATGCATATTCGATGGAGTTTAAATTCGGAGAAGCCACGGCAAAACATTAACACCTGCTTCTTGGAGAAAGTGTCTAGTTCGAGGAGCAACATGGGGATGACATAATTCCATTCTGCTTCCCAATACTGCTGTTTTTTGCACCAGTTCGAGCGTTGACGATATTGGTCCGCAGTCAAAGGAAGCACAAATCATGGACGGTATAAAAAAGTCCAAAAGTGACGTGTTGTAACAAAACGTTTTCGTAGAGTTAATTGTCTGAAGCGCCTATCTTGACCGTCTGTGGTATGCCTCGGTTGACCCGTTGGCATTCTTCATATTTCTGTACCTTTTTGTGTTCACACACGCATTACTGTCATTGCAGTGCAATTAACACAACGCCCAATTTCGCGATAGCACAAACCAACATTTCGATAGGCAAGTATTCTACCTCTGTCAAATACCTTCTTCTGGGTGTAACACTCCTAAGGTCACTGAGTACATATAGGTTTCAGAAGCTTGTTTACAACGTTTACATTATTATAGATAGTGAATGACTTATAAGTCAGGTTTGCAAAGTGATACTCGGCAGTCGAGTACTATAAGTCGCTGTTTTATAATTTGGCGGGGCCCTACGTTAATACGACAATAAATGCTACTAAAAATTCCATCAATTTTCCTAATAAAAAAAATTAATTATATGCATAACTCTAAATCCGCTATCAAACTAGCGGGGATGAGACTTTTTCCCGGACACATGGAGTGGGGGTTAGCTTACTTCTAGTCGCTACATGAAAAAGAGTTACAGGTAATCAGAAATTATGGTGCCACACTCAGAGAAGCTAATGCATTGAATCAACAAAAACAATGTTGATTCAACAACGTTTTGCATTTAAATACAGTCAACGAATTAATTTGGTTAAGGGAAGAAAGTGTAGCTGTTATGTTATTTTTGTTTACTGAAACATAAAACTTTGTTACTGAAACATAAAACTTTGTTACAACATTAATTTAAGACAAAATAGTTGTTAACCCAATGATTTTTTTTGTTTTGCTATTTCTTCAACAAGAATTTGTTGTTGGTGCAACAAGATGCATGTAACAAGAAGTATGTCTTAATTAAATAATAGTATTTTGATTAAAAACACTAAAATTTTGTTTATTGCAACCAAAATAAAACAACAAAAACCATTTCGTTGGGTGAACGTTATGACTTCTCTGTGTGCATAGATACTCTTATTTGAGTTGCTTAAGGTATTTCTACCTTATATGAGTAGGCAGCTAAAAATATGACGATGTATCACATATATTAACATCACGATTGGTTTTCATCAAGCTTTGGAAATATCTTTTACTAAATCTAATGTTTACCTCAACACTCAAACACTCATAGTAAGATTATAAATTGTTTGCAAACACGGAGATATACACATGTAGAGTTGGAAGCTTCATCGTATATTGTAAGATTGCGTTACTTGCAACGAAGATCATCCACGCAAATAAATTTGATATATTATTACTTTAACAGTTATTTATGCAGATTCGTACATCTAAATATTTTGAAACTGCTTTCCAAGACAAAAATGACAATATATTGCGGTGTTATACGTTACGTGCGCTGTAATTAACGAAGTTAAACTCATCGCAATAAATAATAATATAAACGTTTATTGCGATAAGCGCAATATCACTTACTAGTTATGTAAATTATATAACTACTAGAAATATATGCAGGAGATTAATTTCAAAATATATTTCTCTAGTATAGGAATAAGAAGTTAAACGTAATGACAAATGTAATTATAAACTAACATTAAACGATGTGCACATAAATTTGTGTTAAAATGAGAAAGATATGGTGAAAATAGTAAATTGTGCTAGCGGTTGAGTTACTAACTAACTGACGCAACTACGTTTAACAAAATGGAAATAGTTAACCCCATTTGTAGTAAAATATTAGGGAGACCGGAAAGTAATATCGTATTCTTACATTAAATGGAAACAAATTTTAAAGTTTTTATTTTTAATCAATGGCGGATTGCGATCTTGCATTATCGTGTATCACAATAACGCCTTTTTTGTTGACAATTGCTAGTTATTTTTCAAGTAAAGATTTATCTACACGATCCAATTGTTCACAGTGCAGATCTGCATTCATAGTCTGTCCAAATTACAGCAGTTCAAAATGAACAACGCTGCTAATACTCCACCAAACACACAAAAGGACCTTTTTGTGGTGTAAACCTGGCTTAGCAGTACTTTGTGGCGATTCATTCTTTATTTTAAACTATTTTAAACTACGGAAAAGCATCCACATGTCACAGTTACAGAGAAACCGTCCATATATATTAAAGATTACAAAGTATTACCCTTTAAGAAATCATCAATTCAATAGCAATTTAATGCAAGTAAATGTGACTGCACACAATGTTTAAAACTTGCGAGAGTAGTACATAATTTAATGTTATTTGGTAACCTATTGAATAGGTTACAACCTACAAACGCTAAATTTCGTTGAAATAAACTTGTTTTATGACTTGGCGGTAAGAGATAATTTGTTTGTCTCGTATCATAGTCTTGCGAAATGTCAGATACAAACTGTGATTTGTATTTAAAAACAAAGCATAAAACCTCACGAATATAAATATTGAATATCGTCAGGATTTCCTTTTCTTTGAAGGTGTTTCTACAGGATTCACTGTAGGATAGGTTAAATACAATTCGAATAGCTCGTTTTTGTAATAAAAATATCCGATCAATGTCAATGCCTGAGCTCCAGTAAATAATTCCAAACGCCATTTTAGACTGAAAATTAGAAAAATAGTAAGTCTTCAGTATGTGAGTATTACAGGGTCTTTTTAGGTTACGAAGGGCGTAACATACTTGCCAACTTCGCCACATAATTTATCAACGTGATTACTCCATTTGTGGTCTTCATCTATAATTATACCAAGAAGTCTACAAGAGTGACTCAAATCTATAGAATTGCCATTGAGTATAAAGTTTTTTGCTTTATATTTCTGATTATTTCGAAGTAAAATACATTGTATTTTATCATTATTGAAAAGTAACTTCTTCTTGATTAGCCATTCGGATAATCTATTGTATAAAAAATTGGCCTTCTCAAATAAACTTGAGAGGGTGTTAGAAGAAAGAGCGACATTAATATCATCTGCATACAATGCGATGTTTGTAGCAGATGTCAGTATTGAAGACAGGTCGTTGATAAAAATGAGAAATAAAGTTGGTCCCAGAATAGACCCCTGCGGAATAATACACCCCTGTTAACCACGCACACATTTGACGAACAATTATAAATGCTGCGTTCATGCAAGTAGCTTTTAAACCACTGTAGTGAAATACAATTTGGAGAGAGCCACTGGTTTTGCGTTTCAGATTGTCATAAAGGACCCACTCTCCGTTGATCAAGTGATCAAAAAACGTTTCTCTATTGGGCCGTTAAAGCAATAAGTTGTATGTGGTGGATCGTTTAGTTTTGTTCTCTTTAGACAGGTTATGGGACCCAAACACAAATGTTGCAAATGTTCTTGGTTGGTTGACCAAAGTTGGTTAAGACTGTTTTTGGCTGGTCATTTTACCCAAAATTGTATAGAAAATTTTAATTTAATTATTTACAACTATCCATCAGATGGTGAATCGCATATTAAGAAACTTTACTTTATCGGATGTAGAATTCGTTCCGCACTCGCTAATGTAGTTGCCTTGAATGAGTATTTCTTTTTTTCGCCTTCAGCACCTCGATGAACCAATGCTAATACTCATTTTCCGTCAGCGCCATTCATACGATGTAATCTAGAGACAAAGGTTCAATTTATTCTTGTACTTGTTCCACCTCCCGCACTCAAAGAATGTCTGGTGAGCATCTTTGATAGTCATGATATTGAAATGTCGTGTCTTCTACTACAACTCACGGTTCAGATATTGTGTGATATGACGTAGTGATTCCGAGTCTCTGCATTGTGCTTACTGTGCTTGTCGAAAAGTTTCAGCTCGAATCTCAATTTCATACAGCAGCATGGAATGGCTTACGTTCATACGCGCCCATATTTACTTGCCATTGGTCCCCTTACATTACATTACATGTAAAATAAGTAGCTATTGGAAATAGTAGAAAATGTTTTATTAGAAAAGTAAGTAGATTATTGAATATTTAACTGTTTATACTAAACTAAGTAGTTATCGTCTGTTTACGATAACAGACGAGGTGTGTCATCACTACACGTCATAATGGCGGTACGCATTATTGCCAAATCTTTTCTGTAATAGGTTGTATATTGTATTGACCCTACAATACTGGATATTCATAAATTTTACGACGTTCCTCAAACTTTGTAATTTATGCTTATTATAGTCCAATATTATAGGCATGTTAGTTAATTGACATGCAATTCGCGTTAACGGTTAAGTTCATACTCACAACATGGCAACATCGTACGGTACAGAGACCTTTGCATAGAAAAAATCACTATAATATCGATAGTAAGAACAGTTATTTTTGGGTATTAAGTTTTGTGTAGGTAGATATTTCCTGATTTTACTGGTTATGACGTGCCTCGTTTGTTATCGTAAACAGACTACATATACAGGGTGTAATTGAAATAAAAGTACAGACTATGAAAAATGAAAAGATATTATTTTATTAAACTTAAATCCAAAATATTTTGCGCAAATTCCTTCCCAGACGCGAGAAAAAAGTGACAAAGATTTTTATAAAATATTCGTCGCGCCACTGTTTTAACAAATATATCGAGGCATATGTGCAACGCACAATCAGAGTCAGTGTGTTTCGAATGTTGAATGTATGTAGATGTTGCAGATATGGAACCAACAATTCTTTAATAAAAAGGAAAATACGACTGCGGTTGTTTACAGTAATTCCATAGATTGGATACATTTAAAATAAAAGTTCCTTCATTAATTAGTCTCTGATAGTATTTTCATACGTAATCACATTAATATTATTGCACTCTTCATACAAAGCTATTTAAAAGAACTGACACATCAGCGTTATTTCGTAGTTTTTATAACATCGACAGCTGTTTGTGCGGTGTCTAGCGTTACATTGGTCGAGGTAAACATATTCTCGATTCATAGCCGGCACATATTTATAAGGGAGATTTTAATTTTGGCATTCGCGTCGTAATTGAACAAACATTTTTTGGATTTATTTTCTACATAATCGTATCTGCCATTCTCAATATTTTTTACTTTTATTTCAAATATATCTGTACAGTCGAGGCAAGATAAATATCGATGCACGTCAATAATTGGAAATGACATCAAACTCTATTGTCGAATGTGTTATTAGCAATGCGCGGACAAATAAGTTAGTGGCCCACAAGCACAGTTGAATTGTGTGATAGTTCGAGCGAAGCGCTGAATAGATATCGATGTGTTCGACTATAGTGGAGATTTTGCATTGGCGTGCAGCGGTACTATTACGGGCAATTTAATAAATAACAGCAAAATCGCATTTTACATTGATTTTCTTTACTTGTTTTCACTGCTATTATGAAGAAATTGTATCACTATACCTATATTTTTCTAAATTTTCTTCGGAAAACGATGTGCGCTTTGATGATAATCGGTCTTTAAGTTGTGAAAATGATCTTTCCACGTCACAACTTGTAACAGGACCATATTTAAAAAAGGCACTAGATTTGAGTATTTAATGCTAGTTGTAGTCGTTTGAAAAATAAGCCAGTGATATTTGTTTCAGTATTTTAGTCAATTATATTTATAGCATTGGAAAAAAATCGGAGCTTCAATATTTTTAAGTTCAACTAATAAAATTGTAAATTTCGTAAAAGCAACATTCAGTTCAATATTTCGCGATTCCAGATATTCGATAAACAGAGGGATTGTTCCAAAATACGTTTCAATAAATAGAAGTTAGGAAAATAAAAAAGATTGCTCTATAACTTAGAAGTTAGAATGGCCAAGAAATTCTGAAGAAATTTTCCAATTATTATCTATTCCATGCAAAAACGATCTTGCATGCAACAGACTAACAACTGTATAGAACATAATTTTGACAACGTTTCACCGGTTTATTGACTGGTTAAACAGTGCAAAATCAATGCTTGTTATGCGTTTTAAGTGGTATAACCCGGGAATTCCAAACATCTACGTATTTCATGCTCTATAAGAATTCAAAATATCTTTAATTCTGCGATTGCAAAAATATCACGGTATAATGAGAATTAGATTCATTTTCATGATCTTCCATTCTTTTGCATTAGTTTTATTCGGTAACAATGTAAAAATCGAGTATCAAAAAAATCATAAGATTTTCTACAGGAAAGTGTTGGAGAGCATTATTATAATTGTTACGGTTAAGGTTAATTCTGTTCCTAATTTAGCAGATGACATAAATAAATATATTAGAGACAATTTATACATACTTTAAGGTAGGTATGTACTACATATGTAATTAAACAGTAAAGTAAACAGTATAGCTTCCATTGCCAACAGTAGTTACTTCGTAGCATAATGTTATATAATTCTGTTTTTTTTGAAACCGAAAACACTTCCAGCCCAAAGTTGTACAAACTTTGCTAAAGTACAAAATGCAACGTGTTATCAGAAACATTTAATTGTTATGGTATATTTACTTTTAAATACGGCATACATTTGTTTCATTGTGATTTATTTATGAGGTATTTGTTGTTTGGATATGGCATAAACACAGCCACAGTAAAGTTCCACTTGTTATCTGTACAATTTCAATCCAGCATTTATTGTCAACTTAGTTGTTAAATTAATAATTAATTTTCGAACCCATAATCCTAGATATGCTTTCTCCGTTAGATTATTACAACTTGTGCGGTACGTATTGTAAGTGGTATGGCTGTATGTAATTGGTAAGGCAGTTAATTTTTTTCGCAATATAACATGTATGAAAGAATTATTTAATTAATGATGAAATAAATTTATAAAATAAATAAATGAGTTCCTTGAACAGAATTGTCAGAGCTTGACAAAAAATACATTGATATAGGATCATTATTCTTGTGATTATAAATTTACATGTCAAAATATCTTAAATTGCCCACTATATTGTAAACATAATCCTATTTATGTATCACAGAATTTCTTTGTCTGTAGATAATTTTGTTGGTAGGCATGGCTAGCTATTTATTTATTATTTGACAATTTTGTCAATTTTATTCCACTAACGAAGTTATAACGAAAACCATATTACATATATTGTAAAGGTTTTGAAATAAATTTGATCTTTATTCGAATTAGAGTGTTGTAATTGACTTATAAAAGTGGAAAAAATATCAGGAAAATAATATAAAATAAATAAATAAATTTATGATACTTATTGGAAATTTCAAAGGTTTTTTGCCGTGACGATCGGTATGACATTAAGAAGTTTTTTTTTTATTGTGTATACTAAACGAACACTTTGCAAAAGGTTAAAAACTGTTAAATCAGAAGCAAATTAGTTCCAGTTATAAAAATATATTAAAAGATGCAATGAAATCAACAGTTAATTGAAGGTTCAATTATCATTTAATACCTCAATAAAATATTTTACTGTTAATGTTTCCTATAAAATAACAGAACGAAGAGTTGATGCCTACCTTAATCGAACATAAATAAATAAATGAATTGTTAAATGCGTTATAAAGGCTATTGTGAGAAGTATTCATTATAGTATTGCACAGTTATCTAAAAGTATGTTCGACCTCATCCTCTGGTAATTCCAAAGATTGCAAAAACATTTTGCCTTGCATCTTTGACTTGTCAATGATTTATTTATATTTTCATTTCGATGCAAAAACAGGTAACAGAGACAAGAGATTCGCAATTTATCTTGACTTTCTTCTTGACATTTGTTTTACTGCAATTTTACGAAAATTTATGTGAGTATAGAATTGTTGTATGTATCGTGAGTAATTAATTAAATGATTATTGTCGCTTTCAATGGAAAATAACATAAACAAAACAATTACCGCATGATACAAGAATTTCTTTACCAATGTGTGTAGTAACTGCAACAGAAAAAAGCGTTTTAAAAACAGAAGAGTCACAAGAGATAAGTTGGTTATGGTAGAGAGGAAGGGACGAGACAAGAACACGGAAAGAACGGGAAGACATTGAAGCAAAAACAATTTGCCAGAAATTAAATTGACTAACATTTTAACAGTGTCCGTATCAACATTTCCAAACTTCATTAACTCGGTTCTCGCAGTAAGGATTCGAAATTTGTATTCAGACCTCGTCGTCTCTGTTGCCGGAACGTTTCTAAAAGCAATACGGCAAAAAGTTTTGCGAATCGTCTATTGTCCGCCAATACTGCATATCTATGCATCGGCTATAAATTCTCGTTTAATTAACTAGAACATATATAATGTCAAAATCCGTCCATTATGGCGCCCTTCCCCCGCAAATTCTTAAAAAGGGAATGGTGTAGATTTTTTAGTATCTTGAGTTACTTTCCCATCTCAACCTAGCTTCTTTTTCTTATCAGTTTCTTAATATTTACATTACAAGGCAGCTAAATCATTATAAATTCTTAGAATACAATTAGGAAGTTGAGTCTTCTTTTTTAAAGATATATGTATGTATATGAGTTAATTTTATTCGTTTTGCTGTAACCAAAAAAGAAAACAAAAGTTTACGTTTACTAGTCAATATTAGTTCCCACTGTTAATATGTAAATATTCTCTATAGCTCTATAGCGACAATGCTATCACACGTATATTTCATTTTACATTTATGTTTCTAGTAAGTCTCTGCAAATAATTTAAGTACTATTATTTCAACACCAATATATGTCTACTTTAATTTGATAAATTATAAGTCGTATTTCAGGTATTATGACCGTCAACCACTTCTAATCCCAGGCTATGCCTACTTACCATTCTAAGTGCCATTAAATTTGGAGAACATAACGACGGATTATGCAAATTCCAAAAGCTACATACCGCTAGTTATATAATAAAAAATTTATAGTTGAAAATCCTTCTCATGTTTGCTTTTATTTGAATTTATAAAAATATTGCCAGAAGAATTTGGGTCTGGTCAAAGGTGACGTCGCAGTTAGATTCATTTTTATTTGATCGAAATAACGACGTTACACATTCAAATCTGCGACCTTTATGCATATTCAAACTCAGTATCAAAATATCAAGTTTCCTATAAATATTAAACAAAGGGAAAGTCTGAAATAAATAATATACTTATATTAAAATATGGTGTGTTCAAATTCATAATAAATAGATGGTTTTAATTTTTTAAATTTGAAGTGTTTGAAATATCTATAAATGTCATCTAAAAATACTGTTTATATAGATAACGATCTCCTCTTTAAAAATTTTATATCGTAATAAAAATAATGATATATTAATTCAATTAAAAAGCGGGAACCAATTAGTTGATGGAACGGATTTTGTTTACGAGTAGTATGTGGCGTGTTTAATTTTATAATCAGTCAAAAACAAAAAATAGGCTTTAAGATTTATCTCACGTAAACAGTAGATATAAACGTTTTTCATAATCGCCAAAACATTTTTCATATAATTAAAAATTTTAATTAACTAATATACTAAGTAAGCCACTTCACAGGAAACAGGGAAAGGGATGTGTGAAATGTGTATTGCACTACACTAAAGAAATGAAGACCAAACTAAATATTAGCTTACAATAAACTCGCGGATTCGATTTAATAAATTAATTAATATTAGAATAATCTCGAAATAATAGTAGATAAGAGTGCAATAAATATCAGGATTATGGCGATCTATACAAATTAATGTAAATCTGCAGAGGATCCAAGACTTGTTAACTTTCAACACCAGCTTTGATTCTTTCCTAGGCTTATGGCATAAATGCATTGAATGATTATATATGTAAATATAATCATTGCACTAATAGTAATTTCAAAGTTAACGCAGTGTAGAAATGTCAATAATGGTAACAACAGTAAATTTGCCTCTGAGAACGAATTGTGAATGCCAGGAGCACAGTAATTGTAATATGTATCGTCTTCTACGACATAGGTATAGCATTAAATGGTATTTAAATAATCCTGGAAAAATAAGATGATTTCATTCCGTCATCCCGAGTTTCGTTTCGGTACCGTCGTTTAACAAATTCATACATAGATCATTAGATAACAACTGAAACCACTTTCAACATTTATTATAACTATTTTTCCGTTGGTTAGTTGCGATTATTTACAATATAAACCTAACCTGTAAAATTTTAATTATCAATATATGTAAATAAACATTTCTGGAGGAATTTTGTTTTTAAAAATATGTATTATCATACTGTTAAATGGGTTGCATATCTAAAAGAGGTCACGTGGGTTTCGGTATTAAATGAAAGCCCGGTTCTTGTGATTCAATCCTACCGGTAAAGCTTGTTCCACGTCTCACTAGACAGATAACATTGTTAAGCTACCATTCGTTGTTGAAACATAATTTAGAAAACAATATTAGTTGCATGGAGGTAGTATCTATGCAGAAAGCAGAGATGGCAGAACGAGAGGCCGAACAGTGGTTTGGGAGCAACAGATTAAGCCTGAATTATAACACGCAAAAACTAATATTCATTACTAAAATACTTCCCAGTCATGACAGCGTCTGTTCCTTGGGTCTTCGACTGTCCGGAAATCTGAAATTCAAAAATCATTGTGAAGAGCTGTGAAGTAAACTTTCAGCATCTTTGTTTGCCGTAAGACGACTAGTAGAAATAGCAACGTTCGAAGCAGTGAAGATTGCATACTACTTGCTATTCCACTCAACGCTACGTACGGGATCTTGGTGTGGAGACGGTCTCCAGAAGCGCACACGGAGCTCTTAAAACAAAAAGCAGCCATTAGAGCGCTATATAAGGTAGGTACCCAAAACAACCTAATGCAGACCCCTTTTCGTAACGAGTGAAATACTTACTTTACCTGCCGTATACGCATTGCAAAGTGCCGGATATATCCACCAACACAAATCCAAATACGAAAAACATCAAGATCGTCACAATTATCCGACCAGGCAGGACAGTTTGCGGTACCTCATCACAGGGTGGGGGCGACACGAACATCAACAAATTACTACGCTCTCCAGATATACCGGTCGTTTTGAGAAATAGGACAAATAAAGCCGGGAAGAAGTAAGGGGTATGAAAATTCGCTAAGAAGTGGGGACGCGTATGAGTCTGTGAACGGTGTACTCTACAATATTGGTGGGACGTAGCTCCCTTCACCTCCTCCCCGCTTTAAATATCGTATGACTGAAAACGACCGGTATATAACATCATTTCGGACAGCTACAAAACACTAACGCTACGAGGATTTCGCCAGAAATTGAAAGGGTTGCTAGTGGAACGTCCGATATACTCCCCCGAAGAATATTATTCTTTAAACTTTTAGCATACAGATATGCATAGACATGTTTTTTTATTTATACAAATTTTATATTTATATTTATAGGTTTAGTTATATTTTGACAATGTCTCTACCATGGGGAAACGACAATAAACTATCTATCTATCTATTTATCTATTTATCTATCTATCTATCTATAACAAGAGCCATAGGGCTGATAGGGTTCTTACTTGACTAGACCGCAACAGCGCACCATGATTACCCATGAAAGTCGTAGATTGTATTTAGAGTGGACTACAATAGAAGAAGGAGTGCCACAAGGATCAATTATTGAGCCGATTTTGTTTCTGGTCTAAGTTAACGACCTTCCAGAAATACGCAATGTAAACATCTCACTCTATGCAGATGATACCTCGGTTGTTCTAAAGGCCCCCACTGTGAATATCATTTGTAATGAGGTTATTGAAACCTTCGAAAATTTTCAGAAATGGTTTAAGCAAAATGACTTACATCTTGATATCAACGAAACCAATGTAGTGGTGTTCTCTAACTCTGATTCCGATGCTACAGTCACCTATGACGCAAATGTTCTTAACTCATCCAAAGACGTAGCGCTTCTAGATTTAAAGATCCACCAAAAGCTAAACTAGAAGACACACATTCAACGCGTAGTTGTTAAGGTCAGCGGATACTGCTATGCTTTGATAACTTTCAAGGGATTAGTCAACGTGAAAGCGGTCATGTGTTCGTATTTTGTATATTACATACATTCCCGGCTTTCATGGTGTGATAGTGTACGCAGTGATCGGGTGTTCATCCTGCGAAAAAAGTGCATCAGAAACATTTTCAACCTGAAAAGAAGAGAATCGTATAAATATTCATTTATAAATTACAATATACTTACTTCAACGGGTATATATGTGCTGTGTGGCGCGTTGTTTACTAAAAACCACTATAAAATCATTTTCAAAAATACGAACTAAAATACCAATACTCTACTCGTGGTATTGGAAGGAACTTGCTTAGTGTCCCAAAAACGAAATTATGAAAACTATCAAAATCTATAACCACAATCCTAAGAATATTAAAGAACTGCCATTTTGGCAATTTAAAATTATATTATATTTCTGTTATGTTTATTTTCATTACGTGTTGTAGTTTTAATTGACATCTTATTATTATTATTATTACTATTATTATTATCATTATTATGGTATATGATCAATATATCCAACAAAACATGGTTGTACATTTTTGCCACGTTTAAAATAGCTTTAGACCAGAATATGCTTGAACGTCATAGTTGCTAAGAGAGCAAAGACGATTAAGAGGAAACCACAACACATTGGTTATGAGGTCAAACAATTTATAGTATTACAATAATGTTTAATCACATATTATAATTGAGTTTAAATTAAAATTAAAGGTAGATAAAGGGATGCTAGTTTTTTTCTGTTAATTGTACCGACACCTACAAGATTCATTCAGAATAATATCATTTTGTGTATGTGGCAATTTGCTAAAAATCTTGAATTGTACTTTTCAAATTTTTAGTATACCAAATTGGTTTTGGTATATTTAGTACACAACAAACCTATACACCATACTTACATATATCTACAACTTTCTCATATCTCGCTACTAATCACATGTATCCTTATTTTTTCTTTGAATGATGAAATGCCCATATAAAACTTATACGTCTAAAGATATCTTCGAAAGATATGATTCCGTCTACGTTTTAACACCTACCATCATCTATGTACGTCTAAATTAACGTAATCTGTAATCAGGAAATGCATTACACCATTATTGATGACTTCATATATGCTAAGTGTTGGAAAAATCTTGGTAATTACGAACGCATTAGGCGTTACGTAATGCGCATCGAGAAGGATCATTTGTTTCGAAGCAACAAACGTTCCATTCGGGGCGGGGACGTCGTGGCTGTTGTAGGCGAATTACGACGATGGTATCCTGAGATCTCAATCAAGTCTCAATCCTGAGCGAACGTACATACACTGTTACTAAAGATATGTTAAATTTTAGGTAAGGTACGAGCTGTACATTGCCAGTTCGGAACGATAATTTATCATTGTAGTGAAAGCATTAACGTGACGGTACAGATATTCTTCCTTCCTGGTGTTGACATTTACGGGCGCAGCCGTGATTGTAAACATCGTTTGATGTTTATTGAGTAAGAAGGCAGTCATAAAACGCCTATTGTATTATTATTATGTTCTATTAAAAAATGGAGTTCAGAATATCTAAGTGTTATATTTGTTCTGACGAACGAGGAATTAACAAAGTCAGATCCCAGAAAAGCATATTGGTAGAGAAATTAATACATGCAGAATCTCATGTAATATTCCCACAATTCTAAATATTGGTCTTTTGATATTAAGATGAATAATAAAACGGTAGATTTTGAAAGAACTGAGTAACTCTTATTTACTAAGTATTACCTTTTTTAGAGATGTTTTTAATAAAAAACTGATTTGGGTAAGCTCCTCTGCACTAGTAAGATACCTCCGATTCTACTTCCTGTTAGGACTGACTCTGAAAGCCTTATCTCTATTTGATTTTTGAAAATATCATTACGGTATTTCGAAGTTCTAGCAGTATAGAAAAACCATAAATTTGACGTAATAGCCAATCATGAGTCATCACATTAAAGTAAACGCATGGAAACAATGCCACAGCCAAGAACATTATGTCTTTACGGACATTATCAGCTGAAAAGATAGCGTTTCTGTCTTAGCCTAAAAGCTGATGATTAAAGTCGCTTAAAAAAGTAAGGACTTTATCCATTAAAGGTACCTATACCGTTATGCTATCCTGAACAAGGCTTTTTGTAGAGCTCTTGTAACTAGAATACAAAATAGTTTCCACTATACCGTGAGTTTCTTTTATCTCTGAACATATTATAACGTTAACACATGCCTATGTTTAGTTTTAAAATGAACAAGTCAATGCATTACAAAAAATTGTACAATGAAAGTCAATGCACTCTTTGAAAAATAAACATGCAAGTACATGAAGATTTTATTTGAATAAATTAACTAGATTATCACTTCGTTATTAAAATAGTTTAATTAATCACAATCCAAGATTAATACGTTTATTTTCGTTGAAAATCGAGCAGAAAAATACTACGCTTGTTGTACATGACATTAGCGCTAAAGCCATCGATTTTGAACCGACCACAATCAAATGACACTTCGAATAATATTTTTAGGATATAAAAGGGTTATAATATAGGTTAAAATTTATTTTGAAAAATCAATTGGGTGTGGGGTAGATTATGCATTATGTGGTAGTTAATTTGTGATCAGTACATGTTGGAATAAGAAAGAAATAGGGTAACAAGAATTGGAATTACAGAAGTAGGAACAAATCCATAGTATTGGGCATTTACGGTGCCATTCCAGGAGTGTAACGCTTCGTCTGTAAAAGCATTTTTTTCGAAAATTTCTCCATTTTCGTTTAATAGATTAAATATAGTTTCGCACAAATCAGTTCTTTTTATTTTGTCATCTTCAAATAGCTGCTGGTGATTGTCAAATTTGTAAGGTTTGCAATTAAATTTTTTAATGTCTTAAATACCGAAGTTTTGGAAATATTAAACTGTTGCGCTAGGTGTCGGAGTGAGATCACATGATTCTCTTCACAGTAAGATAATATTGCTAATTCCACTTCCTCCGAAAATACATGGAAAGTTTTGTCTTCTTTTGTGCAAATTAACTATGCAGCCTTAAGTATTATACTTCATAATAATATTGTAACTACTTAGTACCAATGCATGAAATTGATCTGTGTGGATAATTTACTCAAAATATGTATAGCACACATACTACGCACAGTGTAATTACTCCTACACCAGTTTCTAATTGTTATTATTTCTTTGGTGGTGTATATGCTTGAAATAAAAATAAAATGAAATTAATATTAAACTTTATTTCTTTATTAATATTCTTAAAATTAAGAACTGATAATAAATTTGCTTAACATTTGTTTTATCCTTCTTGTGCATTGACTTACATTGTGTACTTAATTGTCTATAATGTACTGACGTGTCCATTTTAAAACTCAACATAGGGCATTTATTAATGTTACATCTTCTGCGATAAAAAAAATCACGGTATATTAGATATTAGTTCTAAGTCTGTTTGTTCTTGTAACCAAAGCATGCAAGCATTTAATCAACTGGTTCATGGGTTACGATAAAAATTGCTACTCGTACTTTAATTTTTGCTACTGACCATGTTAGATTGCGTTATGCAGAAATGTCCACACCTCCATATTATTTTGACAACTTCCTTATACTACAGAATTCAAACCAGTGCGTCAGGTATTAAACACATTTTAGTAGACTACATAATTTAATATTGAAACGTGTAGGATCCGGTTGAAATTTGAATGACAAACTATCAGCCTGAATCGACATATGTTTCGAATAAACTTTTATTTTCATTGAACTCTTTGTTCAAAGGTCAAATCGGAACCGTCAACAGTAAATCCGTTTGTGGGCCTGATCTGTCCGATAATCGGTAATTCTACACCGTGGCATCAATCTGACGCCTGCACAGTTATAGGCACCTATCACTGAGACTCTGGATAATTAATTGCTACGAACTGTATGCCTGTTGCAATGATTTTTAACCTGGCGTCGAATGCAGATCGAAAGTGTGTATTGTCGAAAGAACAACGTACACGTAGACAGAAAAGAAACACAATTTCGCGATCATTACAGCAGATAACTGGTACTCTAATGTATTGCACACCAGGAATTGATTGTTGTCATCTGTTGACTTCGATATTATCTGATAATTTATTGCAATATGTAAATTGCCGTATTGCGTTACATTTGCGCTAGACACTGTGTTTTTAAAATAATTGTAATGCGTGTGAGGGAAGTATGTATGAAAGTTTCACATTAGTACATGAAAGCTTTTCTAAATACTTCGCATGAACTAATTAACTACATGTGGACTATGATGAATTCAAGCTAAGCTAGTGCATTATTTTCATGGATTTCTGGCTCTTAACCATTAATCTTAAGAAAGTAATATCTTAGCATTAACATAATTTTAAAACTGCATTTTTAGTTTAGTGTAGATATGTAATTATGGTGTAGTTCTTTAAAGAACTGTGGGGTCAATTTTTGCAGCAAGTCTAGAATTCTTCTAACATTTTTATCATGGTGCTGTGGCTTCTTGATGAATCTTCTCGAAAATATTCTCCGCTAACACTGACACTAACAGTTGTACAGCTGTGTACAGCTGTACACAACAGTAACATTATTAGCACTAGGTACTAGATAGCACTAGAACATGCGAATTTATTGCTAGTTACTGAAGTACGTATCCAGTGCTAATAGTGTCTGTATGGTGTGATTTTATCACGGTAATGATTAGCTTTCTCTAATTGACCTTCGTCTTTGGTCCTTAGCATACTTGTTTCTAAAGCCCACGTATTGCTCGAATTAGACAGATCCTTGCATCGCAAGTGCCGTCAAAATATTATATCGATAGTTGAACGGTATGTCTTAGTCTAAGTCCATATGCCGCGCCGGCGCCGATATATGTTGCAGAGAATACGTATGAATATTTGGATATTTGCAGTCTCCAGTTAGGCATTGTAGAAGATAGTTGTCTCATATGTTCTAGCGCTTTACGATATTTTATTACATTTTCATTTTTTTATTATTCTTGTTGAAACAATATTCTTTTCATTTGCATTTTCTTATTATATCCTAATCTGTTAATTGTCTCATGCTTCAAGCATTTTTGCTAAACATATTCGTTTAGTTAGTGTTTTGTCGTCGTTTCTATTATGTTTTCTGCAGAGTTTAGTGTAAGATACATACATAAGTATTTATTTAGTTTGTTAGTTTGGTATTTATATGTTATAAAAATAATGGATGTTTATAATTTAGTTCAAAGAAAACAAATTATTAAGTGGTATCATCAGGAAATACTCTTAAGGCAAATAATAGAGCGCTTTTATGAGAATTATCAATCACGACCCGCTCTAAAAACAATTCAGCGAATAATAAATAATTTTGAAAGATTGGGCTGTATTATGTCGAACAAACACAAACGTAATAGGCAGCCATTTGTTCGCCAAGACGAAAGAAATCTTTTAATTTGTGCCAGTGTCGAACAGAACCCGAAAATATCTTCATCGGGTATTGGTGAGCAGCTGGATATTTTTAAAAGCACAGTATGCCGTGTTTTAAAGAAAAATAAATACCATGCCTACAGATTACAGAAAACAAATGAAATATTTCCCGAAGATGAAGAACAGAGATGGAATTTTGCGAAAATATGATGCATATTTGCAATCAAAACGCAAATTTTATTGCAAATATATTATTTACGGACGAAAGTACTTTCCCGTTGCACGGAAGACATAATCCCGCTGTACCTCGACACTGGGCAAGAGAAAACCCGCACCTAACATACAATGCTAGAACTCAGTATTCCCAAAAATTAAACGTTTGGGCGGGATTACTTGGAGAGCATAAAATTGGACCATTTTTTATAGATGGCAATTTAACAGGCGAGAACTATCTTAACTTGCTCCAGAATCGAATTATCCCACGCCTCCACGAATTGGCGCTCAACTTGGATAACATATGGTTTCAACAGGATGGGTGGCCCGCTCATAATAGTAGAGTTGTACGGGAATATCTTCATAATGTATTTCCAAACCGTGTTCTAAGTACCTGGGGAACTATTCGCTGGCCACCTAGATCACCAGATCTCTCCCCTAATGACTTTTTCTTATGGGGATACATGAAAACTAAGATCTATACATTTTAAAACGATAGACCAAACAATTTGGCAGAATTGCAACAAAAAATTATT
>SMLS01072813.1:0-24317 GCA_004785975.1 Popillia japonica
CATCGGAGATTTCAATATAAACATTGCCGAACGAAACAGAACAACGATAGAGTACTACAATATGTTTAAGGAAAGAAATTATAAAATAATGAACTCAAAAAGACACTGCACGCGAATAAACCCAAACGGTCTGGATTCTATACTGGACCATGTTATAACAAACAACAGGGAGAAGATCGCCAAGATAAGAATAATACCAACAAACCTTTCATATCATAACGCTGTCACCCTCCAAATCAACAAAACTACAAAACGCAGACATAAATACGAACTACTAGAACTAAGCATAACAGACTATAAACAGATATCGACAAACATACAAAATCTAAAACTATCAAGCATAACATCACTAGAAGATCTATCGAAAAGCATCCAAAGAATAATAGAAACAAATCAGAAGAATATCAAAATTCGAAGAAGAAAGGACTGTCCATGGATAAATGAAAACATTGTAACAAACATAAACAAGCGAAATAAACTTTTCCAAAGACTAAAACGACATCCGCTAAATGATACCTACAAATTGGAATACAAAACTCAGAAAGATTATACAAATCGTCTAGTAAAAAACACAAAAGTACAGTACTTCCAAACACTAATAAAAAAATACCACACAGACTCAAGGAAAATATGGGAACTAATAACCAACTAAACAAAAAACAAAAACCAAACAGCGATATTACAAAAATAATGAAAGAAGACGGAACAACAACAACAGACCCTAAAGAAATATCAAATGAACTCAATAAATACTTTGCTACTGTAGGGAAAAACTTAGCACAAAGTCAAATAAACAATAGTAACAGAACGCCACAAACCACAGTCACACAAAAAAATATACCACAAATCTATTTCGAGGACTCCACACCAGAAGAAATCATAGAAATTATAAAAGCTCTAAAAGATCACAAAGCACCGGGATTTGACAAAATCACAAATGAATTACTAAAACAAAACAAAGACAAATTAGCTAACATAATAAGCACACTAATTAACAAAACCTTACACGATGGTACATACCCCGACTATTTGAAGCAAACAATAATAGTACCCATACATAAGAAACACGAAAAAAGTAACCCAGCAAACTATAGACCCATCTCTATGTTATCGGCAATAAACAAAATATTAGAAAAAGTCATCTATCAAAGAATACTGACACACATCCAGAAAAACGATATAATATATTACAATCAATATGCATTTCAACCACAAACCAGTACAATGTCTGCGGCGTATGATTTAACTACAGATATAAAAAACGAATTAGATCAGAAAAAACTGTTATAGTTCTATATATTGATATGAGGAAAGCATTTGACACCATCTCCAAACACAAACTAATAGAAAAACTCAGTTACTACGGATTTAAAGACAAGGAGCTTAACATAATAAAAACATACATCTACAACAGAGAGCAAAGAACTAGAGTAAATAACATCATAAGTGAACCTATGTATGCAAAATATGGAATCCCCCAAGGCGGAAACCTACCTCCAATACTATACACCCTATACGTAAATGATCTCCTAGAACAGCCTCTTCAGGGAAAAATCTATGCATACGCCGACGACACATGCATACTATACTCCGGAGACATCACAAAAAACATAGAAAACAAAATAGAAAAGGACATACAATTATTAGAAGAATGGTGCTTCAACAACTTGCTTACAATAAATGAAACAAAAACAGAATATATGATCTACAGCAATAAGAAAAAAAGACCGCATATAAACATTTACATAAAAAACCAAAAATTAACGGAAGTGTCAGAAACAATTTATTTGGGGTTACATATGCAGAACACAATGAAATGGGACACACATATTCAAAAATTAACCGAGGAGAATATAAAAACAATTGCAGCATTACACAAAATAAAAACCATAATACCACCCTCATTTAAAAAACCAATATACCATTCCCTTTTCACCGCAAAAAATAGTTATCTAATACAAATCTGGGGAAATACAACACAAAAAAACCTATCAAAAATACAAAGACAACAAAATAAAATATTAAAAATATTATATAAAATGCACTACCGCACCCCTACAACCGATATATACAAAAAAACACATGAACTAACCATACAAAAACTAATAACTCTACATAATTTACTTCTACTACATAAAATACAGAATAAGAAAATCAAACTGAAAACAAAGTTACACACGAATAAACAAATACACGACCACAAAACACGCAGGGTATCACACTTGAGAAGTGAAAGATATCGACACAAACACTGCAGTCAAATTCTTACAACCAAAGCAATAGAAGAATATAACAAAATACCAAAAAACGTAAAACAACTACCACATCACCAATTTAAAAAACATATCAAGCGAGTACTAAATGAAAAAACGAATTAGACACAACCTAGAATCGACATAATACAACACCCCAAGAGGCCCTCAAAACCGTTAGCCCGAGATAGCAGCTCCCGTGGCGAGGACGAGGGACGTGAAAACAAACAACATCCCAAAAAAAAAACATGTATCCACAGTGTACATATGTATATTGTTAAAACTTTATTTGTTGTTTCGTTTCTTTAAATAAATAAATAAATTACTTCCTGTGCCAGCAGTTTATATATTTGAAGTTCTTACTTACATATTTAATAATAAATAGGAGTTCGTCAAAAATGAGGAAAACCATGACTATAACTCTAGGGGAAAAGATTGCAAAAATTTGTATGGCCCGTGGGACTGCAAAATCTTTCATAATTTTTTGTAGCAGTACATCAAAATGAAACCTTGTCGGTGGATTGGATAGACTGCCTTCGTTGGTATCTCTCCTACTCTCCTTGAGTACATTCTCAAGAAACGAATTTCTATCATTGGTTGTTTTCAAACAGCTTCATTTGTTCAAGATTATTCGGTGACAATGGTGCTACTTCGTTTTTTGTAGCTTTTCTATGCTGGTTCCACCATTCGCACTCAAAGAAAGTATGGTAGGATTCTTACATTGACACCTCGTGTCTTTTACTGTGCGCAGTCTGGCTAGCAATGCGTATCCGATAAAAAACTGTGCGAAACAGTAGTTCATCTTTCCACTGAAATGAACACAAAGCAACATATCAACTCTGTGTTGCCGTAAACTTGACGATTTTCTATTCTAGCCGGTAGACTCATATCATATCTCAACTCCTATCTGATCATCATATAATTGATGAGCTCAACGTCTGAGTGCTAATTGTGCTGGAAAGTAATAGGTGTTCAGTCCAAATGTGACATCAGACTTATAATACTTATTATTATTCTTTCTTTGTTTTCCGGGATTTATTATGTGATTAGTAACTATATTAATAGAAGCGACACCTTTGCAGTTGCATAAATACATGTTTTAAATTTATATCTTTTTCTCTCTCTCTCTGTATTGTATGTATTATTTTAAGTTATTACTCCGTTAAATTATCCAGTATATCACATAAAGTCTGCTATAAAAATTGAAAAAATTGCTGCTAGCATAATGTTAACATCTTTTGTTATCTCTGTACCTATTACGACTAACAAAGATTGTCTTGTGTTACAGATTACGATGATTATGACGAAGATGGTCTCGGGTCCTCCGATCGTCCTCCGACGATAAAGCAACCGCCTGGAGCGTACAGCGGATGCTCAAAACTTCAGATCTACTTAACTTTTCCAAGTCTGTTGCTTCTGCTTCTGTTCGATGGGATGAGGTGATCGCCCGGCGTTTCGCATGTTAAGCTTTATCATCGGTGTCGTAACCGCGACTAAATGGGACATCAGTGTACCCGATGCGAGAGACTGAATGTGTAAATATTGTATAAACGTGGTGTGTATATTGTTTATTTGGTTTCATAACGGTGTATAGGTAGCTATGAATAATTGATAATGTATATACATACTAAGAACAAATTGTGGGAGAGCTCAGCAGTGGAAACGAAATACAAAACGGCCCTGTAGTATATCCATTTTTTAGAATTTCAAAATTACGTATCGCCTCGATTTTAGTAAGTAAATTAATAATCGATTGAATATGTATTTTAGAATAATTTACATAATAAATGCTGAAGCCCAACGTAACATACTGAATTATTTTTCTTTCTCCTTACATTTATCCTTAGAATAAATTCTTGTGAGTAATTTATAGAAATTTGCGATCAATATAGTATTTTAATAACAAATACAATATTCAGTACTTATTATTACTATTGGCAAATACTGGATTGTGAAACGAAAGATAATGGAATACCATACTAAACAAATAAGTGCAATCAGTAAAAGTAAATGTAATACAAATTGTTTTGGAAAAAAGACCAAACTGTTTAGTAATTCATGTTTACTAATTATATACGAAATAAATCAAATAGGTATCTCCTCCTAGCACTTTGTTCACTGTCTTCAAACCTGAAACTAAAACAATATACCTACTTCTACTTTTTTATAGAATTAAAGATAAAATCAATCAGTTGCACCCTTAAAACACTATACTTCCTTCTTGGCTATTGCATATCCGCCATCTGAGTTTCTATACAAACAAGTATAACAAAAGTTAATTACTTTGCAAGGCAAATGTAGTCGTCAGCACTTCAAGCAGATCTGTTGGGTATTTGAAAATACCATCCAAAATTATTCAAAACGTAACCTCTAATTTAAATTCATCACCACACAACCGTTTCTTTAACGATAACTTCACCTAATTAAATGCGTGTTACCATTTTACGTATTCAATATAAAAAGAGTAAAAAACAGAGCCTGAGACTGACAGACAGTATTTTACACGGTAAACCAAGACATCAATGTCATTTACTTACTAAATAACGCATTATTGTATATATTACTATATCATAGGTAACACTATGCCAAAAATACGCCGTACATATGTATAATGTATGTATGTACATAATCTATATTGAACCTATTCTTATGGAGACACCAAATGGAACCGAGGTGTTCGTATGGAAATCTCACTTTTAGTTTCATACCCTGTAATGAGAACAAACAGAAAGCAAATTCTCCAATGTGACACATTATATGGATTAACATATTACGACTCACTAAACTTTATACAGGGTGTGTATAAAGTAATGCATCAAATGAGGTTATGTAGAAACGGTTTGATATTTGAATTTAAGATTTGGTGGAATTAAATCGTACATAAGTATCCACGTTAATTTTTTTTTAAATGGCAAGCTATGTTGAATTTAATATCATTTGTCAAATAATCAATTTAGAAACACAATGCGGCATATTATAAGCTTATTTATTCCAAAATAGCTAAAAAAATCAAAAAGCAATACAAATACATACATTAAGCGAATAACTGTTGTAAAGGAATCAATGAAATAATTGAAACTCGAGTTACTAGATTAATTGTGAGACCTCTGGTAACATACGAGGCGATAATCTGGTTTCAAAAAGTCGCACAGGGGACAGTCAAGAATACTCTTGATAATCTGCAACGGTTGGCATGTGTGTGCATTAATAGCGCCATGAGAACATGCCCAACCGCGGCCTTGGAGGTCATTTTAGATCTTACGCCCCCACACATAGTAGTGGAGGGAGTTGCCCATAAGGCATTATACCGTCTGTTCAGATTGGGGTCTGGCGAGGCTAAGATGCCGTGGCCGAGAGCTGACTCATCTCTGGCGGGGCTCTTCGCACTTTTCAGTCTACCGCAGGACGAAATGGTTAGGAAATATAGCTTCGAGAAAAACTTTCTCACGAACCTAAGCAATAAGGGAGAATGAGAAGGAGAACGATGCACCTGCTTCCTAAAGGCAAATACCATTAAATGGTATACGAACGGTTTCAAGACTGATCAGGAAACAGGCGCAGTTGTATTCGGACCAGGAATCAAATACTCAGAGCCAATGGGAACTTACCCAAGCGTCTTCCAGGCTGATATCAATGCTATTGGAAGATGTGCTCAACTGAATCTTGATAGGAACTATCGGAAGATGGGTTCCCACACCATCAGATCAAAATTAGTCTGGGAATGCTTAGAGAAACTGAACAATCTAGGCGGAGAAAATAGAGTCGTACTATGCTGGGTACCAGGACACACTGGAATCAGTAGCAACGAGAAAGCTAATTTATTAGCAAGGAATGCCGCCACAACATTATTTGTGGGACCGAAACCATTTCGTGTAATAGGGGTGAGCACCTATGAAGGAGAAGTCAAGGACGGAGAGCAGGAATTCCGAGCAACCCTCTGGGATAATCTTCCTGGTCTGAGACATTCCAAGGTATTCCATCATTCCACGATGTCATTGACGGGGAGAGGGAGAGGGGGGAGGGAGGAATACCCTCCTTGAAACAATCACAGCTTCTGCAGTTTATTAAAACCCTTGCATTGGATGGGGAGCTCTAGCTGGGGACAAATACCAACAACGTATAGCTCATGTAGGGTGGCACAATCGATCATTTGGTCGCAGTGCAACATCGCCCTCAACTCAAATTCTAATTCTACTAGATTAAAGAACATTAGGACAGATACTCAAAGTGTTGTCCATTCACTTCCACTCAGATATGTTGGAGGAATATTTGTAACCGCAATTCTAATACGAGCTTCTAGTTGATGTAACATTATCGGCCTATTACAATACACAACACCTTTCTAATATCACAGGAAGAAACAATCCAGGGACGTCCTGTCTGGAGATCTAGGAAGTCATTCACTCGGACCTCTCTGTTCAAGTAATTGTGCAGGGAAAGTATCGTCTAGGAATAAACGAGCTGCTGCTCGAAATGCGGTGGAGCACTATCATGTTGATACCAGACGGTTGAGTGCAAGTATTGTCGATTTATTGGATTTGGCGTAATCTCTAAGTCTTTTTTTGTAGAATTTAATTCTGTAGTAGTTCTAAGTACCTCACAGATGTTAACGCACTGTGTATAAAGAATGGTTCGATTGTCTTTTCGTCCAATATTCCACATCAAACACTAAGCGTTTCTGGATATTGCGTATGAGGGTCTACCTAGACATGCGGATTGTTAGGGTACCAGTATCTACAGTTACATACACATCTATCTGTTTACAAAATTATTTTACATAAATGTGGTTTTGTTTGAAAAAAAGTAAATGCAAAATATTAATATTTACAGGGTGTTGTAAATTATCCGGCAATTAGGGGGATATCCATTATTGTAGGAGATACATACACGATTTAAATTTGACAAAATTGTGTATTTATGTTGTGAACAATGTGCCGTTGAGAAGTTTGCAAAATTATTTTTCGTCTTAGTTTTCAAGAAAATTTGAAACTTCGACCATCCTTAACTTGATTTTTCTTAAAACGGCAGTTTTAAATGCCTGGCCTCTAGGTATTACCTTTTTTTCTGATTTCGAAAATATATGAAATGTCCTCTAAAATAAAATAAAACTGATAATTTGTAAAAATTAGAATAGATACAAGCATTATGCTCTCAAGGAAATGACAACATAAGACAAAAGCATGGGATTACTTAACTGCATATTTGAAAACGGTTTTATATCCACCTAGAGAACAACGAGGTATGCCACCTATTCCAAGCCAATCATATAAAACATATTCTCTAAGACCGCACAGAAATTTATGACAATTGGATATTAGTACGATCTGATTAAGTCTCTGGAAAGCCATTACCATTTTCGGATTCGCCATGGTTGCCCTCCATATACACTGTAAGCCAAAGTTTAGGAGACAGGATTGAAATTTGTCGCCATAAAAAACCCACATTTGAAGATACTTAATACCTTAATGTCCAACTATCAACAAAATACACATTCTTTGTCCAAGTCGAACTTCCTGAATATGGAATTTAGTGCTTCGGGTGTAGTGCCTATCATAGTGTCCTATAAGCTCAAAATGAAGAGTACTGGACGGAATAGTAAACTCTGTCTTAGTATATGCTGCACTTGTGTGGAACAGGGTGACTGAAGCTGCTGACCATGTCATCAGAGAATGTCGGTGTGGTTGCTGCAGTGCCTCTATGGCATAGTACCAAGACCTAGATGTGTGTAACGTGTGTTGGCGTATTACTAGTTGCAATCATGTCAATTCTCGTAGGAAAAATTTAGGAGCTGATATGCATATGCATATGCATATTACTTATTTCTGTTAAGAAAGTTATGGTATAAATTCTGTGACAATGCTAATAGTTTCTTACTTAGACTAAATCTGTACGTAACATTTGCTGGTACTGTTCCTACAGAAAAGCACCGCACTGCCCCACTTTCACCGAAGTATATGTAGAGATACTTCCAGTAATTACTACTAAAATAGTGCCCATACGCTTATCAGAATGCAAAGTGTTTGGACAAATTTTCATTTACATATGTATAGTATTCATTTCAGTTTTATTATATGTTTTAGGTAGACTTTTGATGATGCATTGTTTGCAGCCGTTTTTGCAAATTTGTAGTAATAAAGACCATAATTATTATAAATAATTGTAAAAGCTTCCAATTTAAAAGGCACTTAGTTTTGTTGTAATAATACAGGAAATAATGAAGGTAAATAATGAAGCGTATTGTTGCACACAAATAAACATTTCCGCCTAAAATACATACATATATGTAGGACAGTCAATTATACAGGATTACATAAAGCCAGGAACTCTACTGTAATATTAAAAATTTAATAGCATTAAGCAGCAGCTTTTCCAAATATCGACAAAACCTTTTCAGGTCACAGATATATTTTACAAACACCACAATCTATGATACAATATATCTCATTATACACACGCTAACATATGTGCAGTATATTACGGAAACAAACAATGAAAACGAGATTTGTCGTCAAATGAGAAATCTGTGTACAATTGGGGAAACTGGGGAAACAAAACAGTAGCTATAAGTATCTGCGAAGTTGATTAAGTTCTTGAAAATTATGAATGTGTTTAGAGGTTTCGGTTAATTTTATTTACTTGTCCTCCAAGCAAATATGGACAAAATGTAGTTTGGTACAACAGTTGTTCTAGCTAAATTTAAATTTAAAATTATGTTAGCTTTCAAGGAATAGAAAGAGGTAATTAACTTTGTAAAATATAAGATTTTTTGTAACACACAACAGGGAAGGAAATTTTCGCTATGTAAAGTTGCAATTGTAGCTTGAAATTTTTAGTTCAGGATGTTGGATAATAATTATTTAGTTCTACGGTCTTGTATAAGGTGTGCTAAGAATACTAAATTGAAAACTGGATGTTGAAAAGGTAATGTGACGAAATACGAGTGTTAAAAAATATAGGAACATCGATCTATCATTGATATTTAGCCCGTGTATCAATTACACAATGAACGTTAAAAATATATTAGTTTGGAATCCAAAAATTACCGGAAATTGTATGTTTATAGTAAAGTTCCTCGATCGGAGGAAATCCTTATAGGTGCACAGGAAAACAGTCTCCCTACTAATATTAGCATGTATCGAAAAAGACGACCAAGAATATGATAGTGCATAATGGAGCTGAAGGAAAGCTTGCTCAAAGTTTCTTGTCAGTCTATTGGCATTAAGCAGAGCACATCGGGGTCAGTATGGCTTCTAACGTCGTATGCAACTTATGCGAGCAATATTTCATAAAGTTTACGCCCACGAGAAGTTGCCATCGCCTCATTCATAATTCACGATCATTAGGAACTTAGTGTGATATTCATTTTAAACAAACTTGCACATTTGAAGTTACGAGCGCACTAGGATTCGGCTTGTAAGTGTTCGGGTTATCAGGAATTTATTTGTCTGTAATAACAGGGACTATATATCTAATATCTAATTTTAATGTGTCATGAATTAATTTTACATCTTTAAATCAGTGCGCTTAATAATCTGTAACGACATAAGGAATTAATACATCTTTCTACATAAGCGAGACGACAAGACGGCTGTTATGTTTCTAAATAAACGGCTTTTGTTTGTCGGAAAGGAAATTAAGCTGTCATCCTTGTACACTGGTATTCTAGCCGTATCCAGATTCTCTATTGTATTCCTCTGGTTTGGATTACTGCTTTGAGTGATATTAACGTATATACAACTCAAACACAACGGGGTATCTAAGTTTCATAATTAGGTGATAATTTATTTACCTGTAATTTTAAACGTGTTAGTGTTAAAGCGCCTAAGGATTTTCCAGTAAACCAACAAGGCTTGGCTGGTACATTACGTAGCATCGATTCAAACCGGCCATATAATTTGGTAAGTTCCTTTCGGTACATTGTTGTATTGTAGTAGCAACTAATTGGAAATGCCTAGTCTGCAAAATAATAGGTTGCATGTAATAAAAATATATAAAGGTACATTTAATTAATTGACTAATACTGTAAAAGACACATAAATATCAGCAGAAAAGCTTAAACTTGTTGATTGTAATTCAAAGGTATTGCCTTTCGAAAGTGAGGTTCGTTAGCATACATATTCCGCGGAAATCATTTCTAAAAACAAGTTCTCGACTGCAGTCGTACTAATGGTCTACTTGACTAGCATTTTTACGAAAGTTGAAGTAGAAAAAGCTAGTCGAGAGAATTCAATTAAGATTTAACAACAGTAAATTTGTTATCAAACTTTTCATAGTTTTACTCCTTTTGTGAAGTTCGAGTTTCTCTTATATTTCCGAACGTAAAGTACTTCCTTCTTAACTTAGCAACTTGGGATAAGCAGCCAGCTGCGAATAAAAATTGCAATAATACTGCAAAGAAACACATTAAGTAGTTTCCGTAGCACGTAGTGGAGGAAGTTATTCATATTTATAAAATTCGTAAACTTTTGTATAAGCTACCTACGTAAACTACTATAAAGTGGTACATTTCAGGGTGTATGCAAAATGTATCTGAAATGTTGTCAAGGGACGACGGCATGACTTCGAGTTTCTGTTAATATTCATTTTACTGCATAGTTTGAATCCAATTATTGACACACTCATTTCATCATACATGTATTTATCTCTAACACCTGTTTTCTGTCTTACATATATTATGTGATAAATTAACTTTTATCTAGATGGGTTATAAATATATATTAATTAATGTAATCACTCTTTTTCTCATATCTTGACCAATCTACAGACATATACAAATGTACTGTGTCAAATACCGTATATATTAAAGACTAGATTTATTTAAAGTACACACCCGAAAACATATACTATAATATTAATTCACTTTTACCCACAAAACCACTAAACATTTTCATAGACTGCCAACGCGTTTCAACGGAAATTATCAAGGCGACAATAATTGTTTGTGGTTTATCTGATAACTGTCAACTATTGTAAACTAGCTATCAATTTATATAAAATAAATGCTTGAAATTTTTTTTTGTTATAACGTTTTGTTAATATCGAAATTACATATTTTTAAAAACAGAATTTTGCGATCTACAAAAATTTTATAGCAATTAGACTGAGCTCTGTAGAGAGCAAAGGAAGGTCTGCATAGTATACGAGCATGACCGTACGTCTGCCCCTTGTGCAGCTGTCAAAAATACCTACTCTAAAATATTGTGAGTAACGTCGAAAGTTTTAATTAAATCGAATTTCCTCAAGTCGTAGGTGCAGTTAATAATATCAGAAAACGAATATTCGATGGAGGAAAGCTTGCGTATATGACGTACGGTGATTGTGAATATATAGAGCATTCCAGTGGATTAAATTACAGCAAAATCAACGCTTCACAATAAAGGGCACATTAGTTATCGAGTTTGGAAAGATCATGTTGGTTATATATCCGGATTTCATTAAGTAAACAAAATGTGGATGCAATGTGTTCTACTGAAATCTCCCATACTGAGCTTAGTACCAGTATCTGCAAAAATGCCAAAGATAGCACGCTTTATACCTACCAAATCAGTACCTAGTATTATTTATACTAAATCAGCGGCAAAATAAAAATCACCGCTTACTCTTGCGAATATGCAAACCTATTGACACATTCTTCAATTACCCCTTCCTAGTCCTGTCTATGGATTGACTAATATTAATTATATCTCAACTTCTACAAAGTTGTTGGCCGCCTAGGTAAACACGCGTTGTTAGGTAACCCTAAAGGAAAACCTCTAACGACATGGACAACAAGCAAGCCACTCTAGAAAACTTTTACGTCTAAACCACCAATTTCAAAAACTTCCATTTAGAAAATTTCTAATTTAGTTTTAGTTTGGAGTCGCTCCATCTTATTGAAACCATTAATTTTGAAATCATTGCCTCATTAAGTTGAAGTGAAAGAATAATACGGTTATTAAGTAGATCTAAGCACTGGACCCCATTAAAATTTCTGTTTATGAAACATGAGTCTTTAAGCCTCTTTGATACAATTTTCGTCAAAAGCATTTACAATGTAAGGGTTATTGAATTCGTTGTACATAGATTTATATTTGACCAATATTTTTAATGAGACCAATTATCTTTTTCAACTAGACAACAACTTATCTCATCGGGAAAAAACACAGATCAACAGATTGATATACACTTTTACACATTTCAAATCAATAGATACTAATGCAGAAGTTCTAACAACACTTCGGTTTTTTTTTGTCCAGTTTTGACTACTACTAGATTCCAATTTCACGTCACGCAACAATTGTAAATTAATTAACTGTATCCTTATGAAAGCAAAACATTTTCTGGTAAGTTGAAAATTTCTGCAATTTTTGATAAATTAACTATTTGAAAATTATGCAGTCATCTTGAAGTTCTTTATTAGTTATTCCATTTTTGCAGATACTGGTATTAAACCCACTGTGCTCTAATGCGGTTTCTACTGTACAGAAAAAAGTGTAGTTTTAGTTTGAAAGCAAAGAATTGGAGGAATAAGAAACCATAGAACATGTGGTAGGGATCTGGAGTGTTGGCACCGAAGGAATATACTGAACGCCACAATAATGTCGCAAAAATCCTACATCTAAAAATGTATATGTATTTTTATGACCTTTTTTAACTTATCTTATTATCCAGATAGTTTTTCCAGTTTTTTAGGTCAATTATAACACTGCAATTCGAACAAAGATCAGATCATATATATTGTAAAGGTTTTGGAATAAATTTGATCTTTGTTCGAATTGCAGTGTTGTACTTGACATAAGAAAGTGGAAAAACTATCTGGATAATAAGATAATCTAAAATTGTGTGACACTTACGGTATAGAAGCCGAAAAGATGTCGTATTATAGATAATCACCTGAAAAAACGATTATGAATGATCGGTATAAGGCATGGCTTTATATACAGGGTGTCGGCGATATACGAAGCATGCTTTTAAGAGATGATAGCTACAACGATTTAGAAACAAAAACATATAATACACCTAGGGTCTATCTGTAAGCGTAAACGAGAAAAGAATTTTTCTCATGTCACAAACTTCAACGCATACTGCACAGAGGCAGCCGATCAGTGCAGTATGTACCCGACGATTACAGGCGTGTGTCCTTGAAAATGGGCAACACATCGAGCCTTTCCTGTAATACATTTTCTCCTGTCTCTCAAAAAAGTCCTATTTAGGACCACCAATTTATCACAAATAAAAGAAAAGAACTCAATTTTGTACTAGCTTTTATGAAAGAGCTTAAAGCGCCATAACATAATTGCAGTAATTACATTGTTTTCATTCAATGCGACTTTCCATCAACTTAAATTTTCATTTACCGATCGGAGGCTGCTATTAAATACGCCCTTTTCACTCTAACTTCAACATAACATTGATTTTATTGTCATAACATTATTAAAAAAAACGCAAAGGTACCTTTATTTTTAAAACGTATGGCCATTTACTTCGTACAATACAATAGTCTAATGTAGTTCAAGGTCGGATAAACAGATGATGCTTATCTTGAATATGTGCTTCTATTGAATACGTTTACAGTATGGTGTAAGAGAAATAACACCACGCTTCAATTTCAAAGTATTAAATAATTCGTTTTCATCGTTTTTTTCAGTTATTTTCAACCCTAAATTTTTGATATGGTTTTTTGGTTATTTAACAAGCAATATGGATGGGTTTTCTTCTAAAGTTTGACCAAATAAGGTTTTTTAGAAATAATTTTTTTTCTCGTTTACGCTTACAGATAGACCCAATGTGTATTAGGTATGTTTTTGTTTCTAAATCGTTGTAGCTATCATCCCTTAAAAGCATGCTTTGTATATCGCGGACACCCTGTATTTCCGAGTTATATCTGCTTTATTGCGAGTTGCAAACGTAGCAAGTTAATATATGTATGTACTAGGAGCCATCCAAGCGACTACTTAGGTTTGATTTATTAGAAGATTGTAATCGGATTTTACCTCAACTTTCTAAGAAATTTGCAATAATATTGTATTCTGGAAGGTCTAGGGTTGGTGATCTTGGTCCTAGTGCTGAAGCGCTGTCATTACGATGGATGGCAGAGGAAGAAATAACTGGTAAAATGTTAAAGGAATCCAAAGAAAGCGATCAAGAAATTTCTATTTTGGCAGAGATAAAAGTACCAGATGGCAGAAAGAAAGGTCACCTGCTAATGTACGTAGCAATCAGATAATTTATTGATACATTTGCCCAGTATTGAACGCAAACACGCAGCATCTGTTTTTAGAAAATATGCTATGGGAACTTGTAAAACCACAGATTTAGAATGAAGCATGTTCTGGGTATGCCGGCACCACCTGAACCTCAGGAAAAAGAGCTGACAGAGGACGCCGTTATATATGCGAGACAGCACGTAATAAGACGTTCTTGTTGTAAAGTGCAATCACTGGGTTTGTCCAAAACATGTCCAGATATTTGGGTTGAGTGTTCCTCATCATTGTTTCATCAAATGAAGTAAATTTGTTGTTTTTACATTTTGTTATTATTTTATGATGTTCATGTAACATATCATATTACCCTGTTTAAGTTTATTTTCAATCATATCAAAAATTTTGCGACAATAAAGTATTCCTATTACTTCTTTGTCTAAGTGCTCAATACATTTGCAAAATATTATTACATAAGATGCATTTTGTCAAAATTAACAAAAATATTGTATATGTACAACCTATGTTAATGTAATATTATACAATTCCGTAATAAGTACCGTTTTATCGAAAGTAGTACATTTACAAAATTTGGATAAGTCATAGAACTCTGCTCAATTGAATAAATTCATCGGTTATCGATTAGGTCATCTCAATTATGTTTAAGCGGAAAATGCAGCTAAACAATTAACTGTTGATGAATAATTTGATAAATACTGCATTTGAATGAAGCTATCTGTCATACTGACTAAATCAGTGGGATTTGTAAGCCGCATCGGTCCTTGAGATATTAATAGCAAGTGGATAAATTTAATTGAAAGCGGTTGTGCATAGTTGAAACTTTGTTAACCGTGCGGCGTTTAAATCTTAAGTTTAGTTGGGTAACCTGCAGTTTAGCAGGAATGCAAAACATGTAATACCTACTATGAAAATGTGAGAGCCTGCAACATCTCCACTTTCCATGTCGTAAATAATATAAGCTGTTACATTTTACATGAAGGAAGTTATATAAGTCCCGGAGAAACCTGTGGACAAATTTGTTATGGGGTCTATATATTTTATTGTAACAAACTAGAAACTAACAATTATTATCTAAAAGAATATCTTAATAAATACGTCACAGTTTCGCTTGTATAACAGCTATACTAACATGCACCATATAAAATGGAATGATATTTAAAATATGCGATTAATCTATTGTTTTGAGAAAATGTCCACCAAATGCCAACTGTATTAACTTTTTCTGTAGGATTTACGTATGCGTATATTACATTAGAATTGATAAAGCTGCAGGCCAACTGTTAGCTTGAAAACAATTCTCCACTTTCTGAACTAATAAAAAAAAGCAATTATCGAACTCTAAATAAAAGCACTACTTGGGATGTTTAATAATTTACTTAATTATGGTTCATGTTTAAGATTGCACCATTACATTTCGAGATATCGTTAGAATTTAGAGCTTATGTTCATGCATGATGATTCACTGCAAATTAGTGATGTATTGCACCTCCTTACATGTGCTATGAGTTGGTAGGAGTTGCACGTAGTTAAAGCTACCCATCCAGTCTAGAGGCTTTAATAAACTCTTATGGCTGTGATGATTTTAAGAAGACTTTCTCGCCTTCATCTATGTTGACTTTGCTAATATCTGGCACGAATTGCTGCGATAACCGTGCACGGTCACGCGAAACCTGCGCTCGCTGTGTGTTAATTGCCCTTATCATGTGTTCCTTAAAATGGCAATGCGCTGTGGAAAAGTCCTAAAGGATACGTAGTTTGTTTCTAGTTAGTTCCAGCATAGCTTTTGCAGTTTGCTTATTGAAGTTTCCATGGAATATCTTGCCATGAAATATCAAACCAGGAAGATTCCCAGACGGATGCTCTAAGCTCCTCCTCCTTATCATTGAGTTCTCTTTATAAGTGCTTATCCCTACTCCACCAGTGGTTCCAGTGTTAACAATGTTATTATAATTGTAACAAATTAGCCTGCTCAGACATTGGTACCAATGCACACCTGAGCAGCTTAACTTTACAGCACCTATTCCCAAAGCCAACAATTCTATTTTCACCATTGTAGACTTGTTATTTGTGGACATAGCTTGAAGTATCCGCCAACATCTATTTAATCTGATGACAGTGGAATGGATTGTACACTGATTAGTTTTATGTGTTTCTTCTTGTTCTCATAAAGATAAAGAATTTTCTTAGACTACACAACAAACTCTACGATGTGTGCTTCATTATATTGTAATTTATGCCATGATTCTATTTTTAAACAATTGTTTCGGTGTTGTAGACCTATGAGTATATCCACGTTAGGTATCTTGTAGATGTTTATTGACTCTGCCCTGATGTTCCTTTTTTTTCTGTGTAATATACTTTCTCACATTTCGAAAAATTGAAAAATTTTGTTAAGACTGTTCTATAATTCCACCAATGTGGAATCAACAACTTCCAAATAAAGATCAGTTTCAAAGTTGAGGAACCTCAACGAACAACACTGATATATTAAAAGATCTGCAGTTTCCAAAAATTTGCTTAAATATGGAGACATTCATAATTTAGCTTTACAGCGAAACTTAGAAGGAACGACTTAATAAACCTAAGCATAATTATTGTAGCAAAAATTCGTATAGTTTATTACGCTAAAGCAACCTCTGACCATTGAATAGCCTGAGTAAGAAACTGCTGATATGTCTTGACCACAGTACAGTCCATATGAAGCAAGTTTATTTTCTGAATAAGTTGCCTACATACTACATACACGACAAGAAGCATATTGACTTACAATGTTTTATAAATTGTTATGCAGAAGATTTGTTCAAGGTAGTCATTAAAATTCCTAGACGACACCTAAAGGAAGGTGTGCACAGAATCGGCTTGGACCGCTTGACTGGTAACAAAACCAGTCAGTCAACAAAACGCACTTAATTAGTTAGTCAAAGGACCCACCCATTCAGTTACCTGCATTACATGATCAAAGTAATTACAAACCAAATGGAATATTATGAATATTAGGTCACGTAATTTTGTATAAATAACTCTATGTGTTAAATCCAAAAACAAGTAACGAAAAATACCTTAAACAGGAACAGCTGATTTTCGAGCATAACAAATAAGTCACTAATGAGTGATATACTTTCATTTCCTCAAAGAAAGTCTAATTACTTGTTTGTTTCCTCTGCAATACGTAAATCTACATTACGTAGGTCTCATTAGTTTTTTATTAGGCTTGGTGTAATTCGGTGTAACCCAACGTATATATGTATAAAACTATATAACTATTAGTTTTGTGACAGACGAAGCGAATTTATTGCATACTTAACTTCTGCAATGTTGTACTGTCTCTCGTAAACTTGAAGCCAAACATATTACAAGTGGAAAATAAAATCCCTTGGAAAACGAAACAATTTCGAAAGTAAATAAGTGTCAAACATTAGCCTGATAGCGATAGTGCTGTGCATCTATATTACGATATATTAGTATTTGATAGTAAATTCTATCCTCCACACTGTTTCCTTCATCACTGGCTTACCCGGACATAAAATTCGTAAATTGTTTAGTGTACATCGCCGTCACATTAGATCATATACATTCCGAAAGCAACCGAAGCTGAATTTTATTAGATTACACGGAATACTACAAGCTTGCTTTCCTCGTTCTATATCAAACTGATCGGATTTCACCTTCTTATCGTGTTTGACCTTCGGAAATCTAATTTCCTGTCCTCTTCCTTAGACGCGTAGTAGTCACGGAGACAAATTCCCGCGAAACCGATCCTATATATCTTCATCTCTGTCCTTATTGACCTATTCCGAGTTTTGTTATTTCTTTTTTCTTTTTTTTACAGCCAGAGACAAAACTACACATGCTTTGTGCTAGCTCCAATTAAATAATAAATGTCTCACACAGCTGTTGCTTTATGTGTTGTCTTTGGTCGTTTTACTAGGCTGACATACCTACAAGATTATTTGATAACAACTGAAAAAGTTAGTCGCGAAGTTGATCTTTTATATGGTGTGGACAAATTACTAAAAATATTTATTGTTAGTATATATTATGCGAGAATATAAGGAAGAATGATTGTTATTGGAAATTAGATAAGCTTTCGGAATAATTAGAACCAGCGTGCAGGAAGACACTTCCTACGTTTTTCTTAAGGCCTTTAAGCCTATAAATTTCTGGAAAAGAATTTTGCTAGATTACAGAGAACATTTAGCGAACATTGAAGCATTAGTGAACTAGCATTTTAATTTATATATTTTACTTTCTTGTGGCCAACTTCACTTTGATTTTGACTTGACGATTTTAAGAAAAGCTTTCTTCGTTAGAAACTTAACGAAAGCTTTTGCAACCACATGCGAAGTTTCTCTGGTCAGCGAGAGTATATTCGAGTCCCAGTGTATTTGGACGTTGTTGACAAACCATGGTGCTGCAACAATCATTCGTAGCACCCTGTTATTCAAGATGATGAGCCTCTTTTTTTGAGTAGGACAGGCACTGGACCAAGTCAGGGCGCCATATGTCTTCAACACAGGTTTGTGTGTTGTCACAATGGCACAATAATTCCAATTAATCGGTTTCCAAACATTTGATACGAAACTCCATTGTTATTATTCCATTAATAATTACCGAATAAGTATGTGCGAGGATTCTGCTGTTTGGGGAAGCTGAAAATCTGTAACCTCACCGTAAGCAATTGAAGTACACATATTGTCACAATGACAGAAAATTTTTGAACTAGTTGACCGCGAAAGATTCATGCATGTGTGGAGGACTCTGTAATTAGAAAAAACTCAAAGTTTATTAGAATTAAAAAAACGATTTCAAAAGACTGCGTACAAAGTCAAACAGGTGCATTCGTGACATTAGCGCTCACAGGTACTAAACGTTTTAGTTAATTCCGATAAGCGTCATTAATTAAGGACTTTTAAGTCTGTGGAACGCCCAATTTTATAATCTCATAACGCATTAATTTACCTATATAAGTATGTCTGTATGTATTCGCAAAAACGATACATTCTAAACTATATTTAATTACAAAGTTCGTCTTTCACGGGAATTTGGCGGCTTCAGTAGCAACAAATGAATGACTTCGGAGGTGATATATTGAGAGATCAGTTCTACAATGTAAGCAAATTCATGCTTCTTCCTGTGTATTTCCGAATCGGTAAGAGGTGAGATATATCGGAATCGATAACCAGCACCTCCACCAAAAATCAAAAAATCTCAAATCTTAGTAACTATCTTATCACTACTACATTTATCATTTAGACATTTAAATACACATTTTAATCACACATTTGATTATCTGATATAAACACATTTGAAATCGTAAAATTGTCCAGGTCCAGAGAAAAGTTTTCGATTGTTGAATTCGTTTGTTCGATTGTTCGATTGTTGTCTGTTTTTAACTTAATCAAAGATATACCTCACTTTAAATATTACACATATAAAATTATCAGTTCATAAAATGCAATTCAAAGAAACAGAAGGCCCATATAAAGAGGAATCGTTTCGATCACTTGTCAAATCCAATTTTGCGTATCAAATTTTGATCTGAAAATAAACTAAAATTAGTGTAAATTAGCAGAAATAGATCAAATAGTGTCTATAGTTAAGAAATACATACTATATTGTAATATCCAAATGTAAGAGATAGAAGGATTTGATAATTCACTTGACATAAATCAGCTAAAATTTCTCATAGAGTTTAAATGGTAAATAACGAGTTCCATAATTCAGAGTAGGCTCCAAATTAAAAAGAATAATATCAGAGACACATCCAATCGTTGATTTCCAGTCAAATCTTAATTTATTGCTAGAATTGCAATAGCATCGTCAGACAGGTCAAGCCGGAAATAAACAGATTTATTATACCAAATTTAGTATTCAGGCTAATTTACACGCAAGGACCACGAATTTCATGTTCATTCTGAAATCCAAAAATAAGTTTACAAATTAATTTTATGAAATTGGAAATTGCAATCCGATCTTCATTTGTTTGAATTAGCGAAACCTAAATTCCACCAATGGGATGCCAGGAACTCCAATAAGATTGAAAAGCGTCTCAACAAAAGCAGACACCGAAGCAGGCACCACACCAAATTTTACTCCGGACGGTGAAAAGCTAACTTTAAATTTCGTGGTATCTATAATCTAGCTAACTAACAATAAGTCAAACATTACGGTATCAGTAGAGAAACGCTTGCACCAATTCCTGAGATCCTACAAAAGACCAGAAATATCCATGAACTTCAGCTGAACCCAAGTTCGGGCCCGATCATACAAGATAAATCGGAATCCATCCACCTGACAATTTACCTGTACAGGAGAATAAAAGGTTAGTTAGCGGAAAAGCGGTGTTTATGAAAATGTTTTGTTTGTTCACTATCAAGAACTTTTAGTTTGTATTTAACGTAATTAATAAAAGGTTTTCTTTTCTTACCTGCCAATTAAAGTAATAATGTAAGCTGATTTACGCTAATGCGTCACATTACAAGTAGTTAATTCGCTTGAGTAACAATATTGGATTTGTTGAATTAAAAACAGCAATACAGTTACGCAAGAGTAAATAAAGCATAAAACACGTCATATTTTTTTTCTCTTACTTAGGCCAAAAACCCGAACTAGCCACCTCTATGTTCGGGCATAATAGTATATTATACTATAAGGGAGAGAAATGCGTTATTTGGCAGAGGTGCAATTTGACAATTTACAATGCACCGAGGACAAAATAGCATCTCTCCCGAATGGTATATACTATTTTTTCCACGGTCTCATTATCTTAAAAACACATATTAATATTTAATTTAAATGTCATTTAATGTCATTTAATTTAAATGTCAATAAATAATTTCAATGTTATCTTTTTTTTACATGAATCACAAACGTTCTCTATAATGTAAACTCCCTTGGGAGTATTATACTCCTTGGGAATAATCTACTTCTGTTTTAATTTTGATGTCATAGAAACTGATTTCTACTCGCGACCGTGGAAAAAAGAATGAAAATAATAATATTCTTTAAATAGAGGTTTTCATTTATTTATTTAAACCAAAAACAAAAATAAGATTAAGAAGGAAAACAGAGATTGAGTCGTAATATGGCACCTTCCGCACCCTGAGTTAAACAACCGGTAAGTGAAGTGAATCTTTTTTTATATTAAAGAATTCTGTATAGTATGTAGTGGAATTCGCAGATTGCAGCAGGTTTTTCAGAACTGCCCCTACAAAACAGCTAACGCACAGATATTCTAGAGGCAATTGAAACATATCCGTCGGTATTGTATGTGTATTTCGCGCCAATTAATTTTTGTCATTTCCAAGCATATGCGCTAATTCTCGGGTGCGGTGTAGGTATATTCTTGAATTTAGTAGACAACTTTCTATGCAGGATATGCCGCTTAAGTGGATCGTTAAGTGTTAATGATGTTCTCCCATTTTGGTGTTTGATACTTTGGTATCTATTATTTATTATCTGTTTGATCTCGACCATTACAGTGAAATATTTTCATTAAAATATTACTTTCGGTTGATGGAAAGAACGATGACAACTTTGATGTAATATTGATAATAATACCATTTTTTAAAGCTAAAAATCCTTTCTTTTCGGACACATTATACATTAAAGTATTAATAAAGAAATGATATCCCATGTCATTACTTTTATTGATTTTTTAAAAGAATACGAAAATTTTGAATAACTCATAAAAGGCAGTATTTAGCTCCAGCGAAAGCTAATAGGACGTAGAATTCAAACGTTGGACAAGAATTATATCATTCTATTTAAGATAGTTATACCGATCTTCGGCCAACCTGAAGGGATATTTTGATTATCTCATTATAATCGAGGAGGCAACTACCAAAGATTCACATACAAGCAAATAGGAGAACATCATAAACTTTTAACGAACCACTTATGTACGTAGAATATCCTGTTTAGCAACATCATCATTACCAGCACTATTTACGCAGATCAGTATAGTTTCCAAGAAAAAATCTGTACATAGATCACTTGCGTCTACAGAATCTAATATATATATATACTTCCGAAATACCTGTTGAATATAAAACTTTAGTAGTGTTACTTGGAAAACGCGAATGAGAATAGCCCCCACCTATTCAACGAACTTCTCTAAATGTAAACAGAAATTACGTATTATGTACGTAAGCATATATAAGATTATTGTTTAAATATCGAACGAAAAAATTAAAATTAATCGCCAAATTAAACGACAAAAGCAATCATTATTAATCGCCCATTAAATACATTAGCCACTAGTAGCAATTCCTGAATAAATAATTAGTTTTGTAGCATCTATGAAAATATTAACGATAAATGATTCTGAAGTACCTAATCATAATAACGTCGATTAACCATCGACCAACCGTCATTTGTTATATTGATTATGCACCACTTGACTAGGAAAACTAATCGTATGTGTGATTACATTTATTTTAGTTGCCATTTAGTCATAATTATTGCTTACGATTTTTAAATAAACTGCTAGACATTTGGGATTGCAACTTTTCCAACGATGCTCTCAATAAACTGGCATAGGTTATATAGAACTACGCATATAGTGTGATGTCCAGGCATCGGCCAACGCAAGAACTCTTACTAAGTTTTCTATCACGAGTAATGTGTATTGTTTGTGTCGAAAGATTCCCAAGTTTTCTCTGTAATGATCATCACTGTAATGATATGAAGATATACAGTATATTCGAAAGAAATGAGTTGTCTCTAACAGTTTACAATCTACAATCTGTTTTTCAAGATAAAGAGTGTGGTACCACAAATCATCACCATCATACACCCCCATCATATACTATGCCCTTACGAATTGAAAAAAACAATGAAATGTGATCATTAGACTGATTGCCTCTTATCACTGCGACCAATACGATCTATTGTCACTATCATTAATAGTTTAGTTCCAATTAGTCACCAAACTTTTGAAGAAGTTTAGCCATGGGGGCCATAGTTCTGACATGACGCCGGTCTAAATACGCCTGTTACAGGTGGCCGTGGCAGTGGGCGACTATCCCGCTGTCTTGCGTTTCAATGTATTCGAAACAAAATCAATACCTACATATATGTATATCGCCAGCCCCCTTGTACATCTTCTAGAGATGATACCTCAGAAACCTATAAGCCAATGTATAACGTTGTGATGATACTAACGTCCCTTTTGTTGAAATCTAGGTAAACTTTTTTGATTGTCTTTGGAATATTACACTATGAGCTTTTTGATCGCTCCCACTGCTGAAAATGTGGTCTTGGTATTTGCTAAGACCATAGTATGACACTGGCCCCACTAAAGTATTGTCATGAAACTAAATCTTGCAGTAGTTAATTATTGTGCGAGAGCATCCTCTAGCACACAGCAGCACCTCTTCCGCTTAGCCGCGTTATATGTTTTGGCTTTATTTATAGATACAATCTCGCAATACGATTTTAGAAATATGAGCAAAATCAAACTTTTACTAATTGAAAAAAATAAAATAGTTAGTTGTATTTTTATCCTGGACTGTATATGCTTCTGCAATATCTCAAATCATCTTGTATCATCGTGTCGTATTCGGTTTCTCACTCCCCACCACCGCCACAGTACTATTACTCTGATCACGTACGCGTGCGAGACACACGTCTGTTGTATACCTCCTCCCAGTTGCTCCACCTCATTCCATCGGAATATACTACCACGGCCACCCGTCAAAACCAATAATGACCCCGAAAGGCAACAATCTGGAGTCGCCGGAGTAATCCGTTTCCGGTGTCAATTATTAATGAGGTGGCGCACTCTTGGGAATCCTGGACCTCGTATCGGTTACGTCTGAGCCAGAATTCACTTCCTAACGGTGGTACCACGCTGTCCCCCGCC